>BSBK01011771.1:0-111689 GCA_027943335.1 Chamaecyparis obtusa
AGCAGGCCGGCTGCCGCCAGTACCACTCAGGGTACCGCACGGCAGCGGGACCCCCGCCCTTGTTGCCTTATGTTATATCAACAAAAAAAAAAACAACAAAAAAATATATAATGCATTTTGATTTCGGTGGGAAATATTTCGGTGACAAAATGTTTTGTTTCGGCATTTTGACTAATATATATTATATTATATATATATGATATCTATGATATTATATATATAATATAATGTATATAATTATATTTAAATGTATTTTGGGTAATTTATATTTGAGATTATATTATATATATAATATGGGTAATATTATATATATAATATAATATATTTTACTAATTAATTTAAAATTTAATATTATATTATATATATAATATAATATATGTTTTTTTTTGGGTTATAATAATTATTTAATTGAAAAATTGAGTATTATATTATAATATATGTAGTATTATATATATAATATGATAGATGTATTTTTAAAAATTATGGGTTATAAATGGTTATATTATATTATATATATATATATATTATATATATATATATAATATAATATATGGTTTTGTAATTATAAACCATTTCTAAGGCATATGAAATTCAATTAGCAAATTATATAAGATATTATGTATGTTGCAATTAAGATGAAATAAAATTCAGGAACTAGATGTAGTGAGTAAGTCATATTTATCTTATTTGCAATTTATAGTGAAAACTCTTTTCTACTTAGGATAAATGTTAAGTGGGGACTAGAAAACTGAAAACAAAACCCTTTTGCTTTCTAACTTATCAACAATCAAACCTGCTAAACTTTAGGATCTCCTAAGCGTCCTAGGTAGGTCTGTTATATTGAGAATGTTGAACATGTTAGTGGTTTGCTAGGAAAACCTAACGGGAATAGGTTAGGGTAGGAAACCTAGGAACCCCTAAGTGAGTGGCTCTCAGTGCGGGGCCGGGGCCCTAAAGTGGCTAGACCAGGATAACCGACTGATGAGTTAGTTAACCAAGTGATAACCTAATAAAATTTAAGGGATGGGTTCAAAACCATTAAAAGATTAAATTGTGCCTCGCCCATGCCATTAGCGCTAGGACAGGCTATGGATGGGAGTGGGAGAAGGTACCTATGTTTAGGTACAAATCGAATGGCGCTTGTCTGTACGAAAGGCATTCGATTCCGCATGTGCCTACTTGGGGGCCGGGGCCCAGTGTGGCTAGTACCAGGACAACCCAAGGGGTGAGGGCTATGCGATGACACTCACTTAGGTTGTTGCTTAGGATTTCCTACCCAAACCTTAGAATCCCTTGTGAAATGACTTTACTTGTGTGAAATGTTATCCAACCCTTTTGGTACAACCTAGTAAGTCCCTTCTTTGTGAGCTTGGTGTTTATCTCCTAGCACGGGGGGTGAAACTTTACCAGTTTCACATGGTTGGGTGGAAAAATCTTTCTATTGAGGTATCTTGTGCAGATGTAAACAACTGAAGATTCATATTTGTCTGTGCACCTGTTGAAGAATGAAGACCTGTACTTATTCATGTTGTTGTAAACTTATGCATTCTCCTATGAGGAGTTTAAATGTAATGTAATTTTCAAATGATGTAATAATGGTAGACGTAGGAAAAGGGTTATATGGGATGTTTATTTAATGGAAAGATGTAATCTTGTTATGTATCAAGTTATGTAAAATGTTGATGAATCATTTGTTGTACTATTGCAATATGTTAGTTAGATGAAATGGAATTATAGTAATTGATCTTTAGATAGAAATTAACTATGAATGTGTTTAGTATTTTCCAATAAAGGACTTGAAATGGAATTTGTATGGTTAGTAAATGTTGTTAATAGTTTTTCAGTTTTTAATAATTTATACATTTACATTTAAGGGAACCTTGGAAAGAAGTTAGAATATGTTTTGTTTATTTGCAAACTTTAAAAGTTCAAAATTTTCGTAAAACTCTACTTAGGTTTTCTTTTACAAAGTAAACCTTTGTGCATTTCCCTAGTTCCCTTGCAGGGCATGACATATTTGGTATCAGAGCACTAAGTTGCTACACTGGGACCTAAAGAAATTGGGTCCATGTACCTTAAACTTGCACTACATCTTAGGAAAACTCAAAATGAAAATCAAAACCATAACTCATCATTCTTCTTAACTCATGGCAGGATGCCACCCATAACCCGTGGTCGTAGAGGAGGTGCCCAAAATGCTCCTCCTAGATCCCAACACAAAGATTCTCAGAAGAAGAACAATACGAGGAGCAAGGGGATCAATCTAACAATCAATCAGGAGGTTTTCAGGGAGCCCAAGTAACAGGAATTACTACAACAAATCCTTCAGAGGTTAGAGGCAGGGCAGGATAGAGGCCAGCATGGGGAGGGTAGTACTCACCATGAGGAAAGAGAAATAAGTCCTAGGAGGAGAGATCAGGCAATGGAAGAGGATGCCCTACGGGCTTCTCATATGCGGGATCTCCTTAGGACCAAGACAAACCCATTTAAGGGAACACAAGGTGGAACTTCCGCACAAACTTGGTTGCTAGAATTAGAAAGGCTTTTCTCCATGCACCATCCCACAGTAATACCAAAGCCCGGTTTGTAGTTATTCACCTTAGAGACTTTGCATCCACATGGTGGGAAACAGAAAGAGAGAAACTTCACTTAGACATCACCACCCTTTCTTGGGAACTATTCCTAGAACTTTTCCAAGCTAAATTTCTGTCTGACCATTGGAGGCGGGAAAGAGCCGAAGAATTTCATAATCTAAGATAGCTTAATATGTCAGTGGATGACTATGAGAGGAAGTTCTTAGAACTCAAGCCATATTCAGGGTTTAAGGATGATGAACCTATGTTAACTCAACACTTTCTTCAGAGGGCTCAACAGTCGTGTGGCCTGCAGTGTAAGAATGTTTGAACCTCAGACTATAAATGATGCAGTCATTAAGGCTCATCTTGAAGAACAAAATATAGCCTTGGGTTAGGAAGCCGAACCAGTGGCCAAGGTGGCAATACTTTCCAAGTTGGGACAGGGGAATCAATTTCAAGGCACACCTAAGAATTATTCACCTAAGGGGAATCAAAACCAACAAAAGAGGAAGTTTGTCAACAACAACAGCAGCAACAACCAAAATGGAAATAAAAGTAAAAGTGGGGGTTCTCAATTTAATAATCCTCGCAACTGGCAATGTGCAAAACATTTCCCAAACTGTCAGCCAGCTCAGAGTATGCCTCAGGACTCTAGTCAGGGTAGCTACCAGCAATCTAGTGCACCTTCTACAGGAAGAAATTTTGTCAAAAACACTGGATGTTACTCTTGTGGGCAGCATGGGCACATTGCAGTTAATTGCCCTCAGAAATCTTCTCCAGCAAGTTAGTTTTAGACAGGCCACTTTTGAACCTACAGTAGGTAACTTAGGCACATCCCATCGAGCATTTTCTGCTGTAAACCATGGGCAAGCCAATAGTCAGGGGACAGTCTTTGAAACTCCAGGTAGCGGATGGGCAGCTAGCTTTAGAGCCAGTACGTATTCTACAGCAGCGGACACTGACCCTCAGGGGTCGCAGCATAGAGCAGGCAAAGGGTCCAATGGGACCCCAATGATGAATCTTCCGCCACATGGGAAGATGCCACTAGGATTAGAGATGCTTATCTGTACTTGTTTGTAGGCTTCCAGGAGTAAGCCTTACTCTAGGGGGGGAGGATGTAATACCTCTCCTACAGTGATACTATGATTTGATATTTTTTTATTATGATGGTTAGAACTATGCACTCATGTTTATGTTTTCATGGAGGATTATACGTTCATCAGATGATATTTATATTCTCAGTTATAGTTACATTGATTATATGTTTATGAGATCCTAGAAGAATGTATTAGTTTTACATGTTTTATCTCATGAATGGTATACTAACCCTTATCTCAATTGGTTTATGGATACATATGTGTTTTTCATGACTCAGGACGAAGTCGTAGTTACTCACTTGGTGAGGTCCCACACGATGTATCGATCCTAGTCATCTGCTTGCATATATCTGATGTGTATATCTATATGTATATGTATCTCTTCTTGGTGATGCAGGATTTGCAGGTACCGGGTATCATCTCCACCTGGGCTCCACAGGTCTGAGCGATCCCTTAAAAATCCTCGATCGTTGTTGTTGTCATGGAGATATCACCAAGCTTCACAAAAGAAAACCTTTATCCTTGATCATTCACCTTAGGTGGGAAGCACTGGGTCAGTTCCTGGTAGGGAGGTATTATGTGGTTTATCAGTTATTAGGGTTTGGATCTTGCTCTTGCGGTTAGGGCACACTCAACTTTGTCAGTAGGTTATCTATGTGAGTCCTTGTTGGTTGATTTCTGTTTCAGTGACTTATCCCTGTTAGATTATCATGTTAGTAATTAGGGTCAAGCTGTTATTTGTACCTTGCATCTTCTGGTTATATAGTTTTATAATGATAGTGATGCAAATAATAAGTTTAATTGTACTATATGTGTCATAAACATATGGGTGCACACATATGCTTATGAACACATATACGTATATATACTTATAAGTATAAATAAATATATAATTTATATTAATAGGATTACCAAAATAGCACTAGCTTTATAATTGTTGATAAATATATATATATCTATATATATATATATATATATATATATATATATATATATATATATATATATATATATATATATATAAATTAGAAATAAATAAATAAAATAAAATAATAAAATTGCCTTTGGTAATAAAACTAGCTAGCTAGGAGGGAGTTGAACTCGAGACCTCCTAATAGTTGGGCTAGTTTGTTACCAATTGTGCCATGTGAATTCCTTGTGAGGTAATTAATTAAATTGTTATTAAACCTTGTTTTGGATAATACTTTTAATTAAAAATTAATAAAACTTTATAAAGGTGTACGGGGGAATGCGGTTGGAGAAGTTGGAGAAGTTTCTCCCGTAGAGAAACTCCTCCAACTACCATGTTGGATATAAAAATCAAATAGAAGAAGGCTGGAATTTGGGGGGAGAACAGGAGAATTTTGGAGGAAGAAGGCTGGAATTTGGAGGAAACAGGGGACTGGAAAAAGGTTTTCATCAACCAGGCTGGTCAGAATCCAGGTTGGATCTGAACCAGAAATAAATTTAATTTTGTTAGATTTGTAATGGAAAAGTATTTAATATTTTATTTGTTTGAAATTAATATATAATATATAATATATAGTATATATATATATATATATATTATAATATATATATATTATATATATATATATATATATATATATATATATAAATATTAATATTCATGCTTGAGAGAATATAGATATAACTTTATAATTTAAGTTATTGTTTATTAAACATTTGTTTTAAAAATATGTTATAAAAGATTTCTTTAAAAATATATATATAAATTTTAATATGTCAAAGTTCTTTTTATATGTAAATGTTTTCAAAAATATATATATATATATATTTTATGTAAATGTTTTGTTTTTAAAATATTTCTTTTAAAAAATATATATATATTATATTATATATATAATATATATGATATTATATATATAATATAATGTGTACATATATATTTTATGTTTTAAAGGTTTCGTTATTATGTAAATAGTTTCAAAAAAATAAAAATCATTTCATTTGCTTTAAAATATGTCTGTGCTGTGGTTGTAATTAATATTCATATATTATATATATATATACGAAAATATTAATATTTATGTCTTGAGGAAATATAACTTTATAAATTAAATTTATTGTTTAATGTTGAAAACATTTGCTTTAAAAATATATATATATATATTATATATATATAATATATATATATATATATATATATATATATCTCTCTCTCTCTCTCTATATATATATATATATATATATATATATATATAATATAAGGTCTACCTATATATATTATCTTTTAAAAGTTTTTGGTTTTGTAAATAGTTCAAAAATTTTATTTAAAAAAAATATATAAAATCAAAATTGGAAGTTGGATTTATATTATATATATATATAATATAATACAATATTATAAAATAAATAATATGATATAATATTATAAAATAAATAATATAATATAATGTTCATGTTAATTTTGTTGTTTTAAATATAAAATAAATTAACATAACAATGTTGTTTGTAAGTGCCGTACGGCAGCAAGCCGGCTGCCGCCAATACCACTCAGGGTACCGCACGGCAGCGGGACCCCCCGCCCTTGTTGCCTTATGTTATATCAACAAAAAAAAAAACAACAAAAAAATATATAATGCATTTTGATTTCGGTGGGAAATATTTCGGTGACAAAATGTTTTTGTTTCAGCATTTTGACTAATATATATTATATTATATATATATGATAATCTATGATATTATATATATAATATAATGTATATAATTATATTTAAATGTATTTTGGGTAATTTATATTTGAGATTATATATATATATAATATGGGTAATATTATATATATAATATAATATATTTTATTAATTAATTTAAAATTTAATATTATATTATATATATAATATAATATATGTTTTTTTTTGGGTTATAATAATTATTTAATGAAAAATTGAGTATTATATTATAATATATGTAGTATTATATATATAATATGATAGATGTATTTTTAAAAATTATGGGGTTGTAATGGTTATATTATATTATATATATATATATATACATATATATATATATATATATATATATATATATATATATATATATATATATATATATATATATATATATATATATATATATACATATACATATATATAATATATATACATATATATATAATATATACATATACATATATATATACATATACATATATATATATATATACATATATATATATATATATATATATATAATATATATATATATGTATATATATATATATATGTATATATATATATATATATGTATATATATATATATGTATATATATATATATATATATATATAATATATATATATATATAATATAATATATGGTTTTGTAATTATAAACCATTTCTAAGGCATATGAAATTCAATTAGCAAATTATATAAGATATTATGTATGTTGCAATTAAGATGAAATAAAATTCAGGAACTAGACGTAGTGAGTAAGTCATATTTATCTTATTTGCAATTTATAGTGAAAACTCTTTTTCTACTTAGATAAATGTTAAGTGGGGACCTAGAAAACTGAAAACAAAACCCCTTTTGCTTTCTAACTTATCAACAATCAAACCTGCTAAACTTTAGGATCTCCTAAGCGTCCTAGGTAGGTCTGTTATATTGAGAATGTTGAACATGTTAGTGGTTTGCTAGGAAAACCTAACGGGAATAGGTTAGGGTAGGAAACCTAGGAACCCCTAAGTGAGTGGCTCTCAGTGCGGGGCCGGGGCCCTAAAGTGGCTAGACTAGGATAACCGACTGATGAGTTAGTTAACCAAGTGATAACCTAATAAAATTTAAGGGATGGGTTCAAAACATTAAAAAGATTAAATTGTGCCTCGCCCATGCCATTAGCGCTAGGATAGGCTATGGATGGGAGTGGGAGAAGGTACCTATGTTTAGGTACAAATCGAATGGCGCTTGTCTGTACGAAAGGCATTCGATTCCGCATGTGCCTACTTGGGGGCCGGGGCCCCAGTGTGGCTAGTACCAGGACAACCCAAGGGGTGAGGGCTATGCGATGACACTCACTTAGGTTGTTGCTTAGGATTTCCTACCCAAACCTTAGAATCCCTTGTGAAATGACTTTACTTGTGTGAAATGTTACCCAACCCTTTTGGTACAACCTAGTAAGTCCCTTCTTTGTGAGCTTGGTGTTTATCTCCTAGCACGGGGGGTGAAACTTTACCAGTTTCACATGGTTGGGTGGAAAAATCTTTCTATCGAGGTATCTTGTGCAGATGTAAACAACTGAAGATTCATATTTGTCTGTGCACCTGTTGAAGAATGAAGACCTGTACTTATTCATGTTGTTGTAAACTTATGCATTCTCCTATGAGGAGTTTAAATGTAATGTAATTTTCAAATGATGTAATAATGGGTAGACATAGGAAAAGGGTTATATGGGATGTTTATTTAATGGAAAGATGTAATCTTGTTATGTATCAAGTTATGTAAAATGTTGATGAATCATTTGTTGTACTATTGCAATATGTTAGTTAGATGAAATGGAATTATAGTAATTGATCTTTAGATAGAAATTAACTATGAATGTGTTTAAGTATTTTCCAATAAAGGACTTGAAATGGAATTTGTATGGTTAGTAAATGTTGTTAATAGTTTTTTAGTTTTTAATAATTTATACATTTTACATTTAAGGGAACCTTGGAAAGAAGTTAGAATATGTTTTTTTTATTTGCAAACTTTAAAAGTTCAAAATTTTTCGTAAAAATCTACTTAGGTTTTCTTTTACAAAGTAAACCTTTGTGCATTTCCCTAGTTCCCTTGCGGGGCATGACACCTAACCCTTTCCAGGTGAAAGATCCATCGAAGAACATGTTCCAGGCTTGATGTGTGAGGAGCATTATATACTCATCTAGAAATTCAATGTGTAACAGTTGATGATCCTTGAGAGGAGCTTCCACCAACTGATCCGTGATTGCTTGTCCTTTGATAGCCTTTCTCTCTACATACTCAATGTAAAAATCACTGAGTATCATGACCCATTTCGCTAGTCTACCTATAAGGTATTTTTTGAGTAAGTATTTTTATGGATCAATCTTAGCAATGAGTCTTGTAGTGTGAGCAAGCATATAGTGTTGTAGCTTTTGTGAAGCAAACACCACTGCTAAGAAAACTTTCTCAATGATAGAATAGTTCATTTCATAAGAGACCAATGTTCTATTGATGTAATAAATGGCTCGTTCCTTGTTATTCTGATCTTCTTGAACCAACAAGGTACTCAAAGATGTGTTTGTAGTTGAGATAGAAAGGATGAGAAGCTTCCCATGAATAGGAGGCATCAGTATTGGTGGTTGCAAGATATTATTTGATCTGTTGAAGTCCTTTGTCACATTACTCATTCCACTCATAAGCCACACCTTTATGTAGAGTCTTGGTGAATGTTTGTGACTTGTTGGCCAGTTGTGCAATGAAATGCCTGATGGATTGTAGTATACCTTGAAGTCATCTTATGTAACTGATGTTCTTTGGTGGAGGCATTTTCATGATAGCTTGAACTTTCTCAAGATCTACCTCTATGCCTTTAGCAGATATGATGTAACCCAATAGCTCTCCAAAAGTAACACCAAATGCACACTTTTTTGGGTTGAGTCTAAGACTGAATTGTTCCATTCGATCTAGTATAGGACCTAGATCTATAAGATGCATCTTCCATTGCATGCTTTTATCCAAAGTGTCATCCACATAATCTTCCATCATTTTGTGCATCATGTCATGAAAGATGGTGGTCACAACCCTTTGATATGTAGCTCTACCATTTTAAGTTTGAAAGGCATGACATTCCAACAGAAAGTTCCCCAAGCACATGTGAAGGAAGTCTTTCTTGGTCTTCTAGTGTGATCTTTATGTGATTGTAACTAGAGAAACTGTCCATTAGAGAGTACATTTCATAGCCCGCCTGATATCCAAAATCATGTTGATGTTGGGTAATGGGAAGTCATCTTTAGGGAATGCTTTATTTAGGTCTTCAAAATTTGTGTAGACTTGAAAGGATTTATCATGCTTAGTAACTTGAACAATATTGAAAATCCATTCTACGTAGTTAATGGATTTGATGAAACCAACTTTGAGAAGTTTTCCTAATTAAGCTTTGATTAAGAGTGCCACATGTGGATGCATCTTTTGAAGCTTTTGTTTGATAGGCTTAACGTCTGATGCAATAGATAGATGATGCATGATTAGATTAGGATCTAATCCAGGCATATCAGAGTAAGTCCATGCAAAATTGATTTTCTTGTTTTAAAAGAAACTGGTAAACTCTTCTTTCTCTTCTGTAGATAGTGACTGTGCTAGATGAATAGTTTGAGGTGAATCTTCCATACCCAAGTTCACTAGTTGGGTTGGCTCAATCAAAATTGATGATCTTTCTTGAAAGAAGTGTATCAAGTATCTCATCCTTGGGTGCCTTATAGAGGTTTTCACCCCTGGATACGTCTTTTATTTTTACTTTTTTTGGCTCTGACACTACCACAATGTGGTTTTCACCATCTGAGAACCTATTCTTTTTTCTTTTAATTTTGTGATTGAGATACTTGATATCAGCTTCAGTCATGTTGAGACTATCTTCACTGGTGGAGACCACTACAGGTTTGACAATGTTGAGGTAACAAGCAAGAGTGTAGTCATTCTGGAATATAAGGACTTTGCTAGATGGAGAGGGAGATTTCTATTTGATGAGCTCGAGATGATGGAGTGAAAGAGAAGTGGTGGGTTCTAGTGCATTCATGGTATAGCCATTGAAAGTGTGGATGAGTAAGTCAAGACCTAGAGAAATCTCATCTAGAGGTGTGTTTGATTCATCTCAAGTTCTTATAGCAGAAGTAGAGAGAATGTTAGCATTAGTGGAATCACACTCAGTCATTCTAACACTAGACCCTTCACCTACTTGGAGAAGGTTTTCATATACATGAACAACATCTATATCTTTATCAAAAGTTCCATCAAACAAGGAAGAAAACTCATACTCATGCAAGTTAGTGATGCTTGATATAGGAATTCCATCAGCACTGGCTATACCATCTGACTCATTTTCATCTCTTGTAGTATTAATGGTTTGTTGGTTTTATTCTTTCTTGAACTTCTCTTGAAAGGATGGTGGCATGTACAACTCACCTACATAATTAGGATTAGTAGTTTGGATTTCTATCAACCACTCGTATGTTAGTGGGGAGGCCAAGGTAGTGTCATCAGAATCGCTGTCAGTTTCTATCATACTAACACATGGTACAAAATCATCTGGTTTTGCAAGGAATGTAGAAAATCTAGAGGAATAGAATAGGGAAAGATATCCTCATTAGAGCTGTCCTCTGAATTTGCAACTGTGGTAGTGTCTTCAGGTTCTGGCTGGCATTCTAGTTCTGGTATAAATTTGTTGATCCCTAAGTGAAATGGGATTTTCTTGAAGCTTAGACCTATAGTGTCCTTGGTTCGATGACCTATGGCTTCAATTGGTTCAAGTAATCCATTGTCATTCACCCCTATAGGGCCACTCCCTTTGTAACCAAAGCACTTCATGATTTTGAAGGCCTCACTGTATGGTTCTTGTTCTAAGTCATGAGCAAGCATGATCTATCCAAATGTGTCTTTCCCCTTATAAATCCAAGTTGTAATAGCCCTATCCTCATCCTCATCTTTTAGTGGCATTGTGGCTCATACAAAGGCACCATCATAGACTATTTGAGAAGAGCCATCAAAAGGTTTATTTCTCTCAGAGGGTCTCTTGTAGGAATGCAAAGATGGAGGGAGAGCTGATAATGATAACATAGGTTCAATTTGATATCCCCCCATGCCTGTATCTTTAAGCTTCAGAGTCTATTCCATTTCTTTGAGATTGGCATCAAGGAATTCAGTGGACTCTCTATTAGCAGGACAAAGTTTTCTGTAGACTGTGTGAGTGTATTGCAAGAATAGTTGGTATTGGTAGGTACTGTTGCTTCTGCTCCATGAAATGAAAACTTGATACATTGATGATATGTAGAGCAAACAACCTGCATTTCATGGATCAATGGTCTACCCAACAATATGTTGTATGATAGAGGAATATCTAGAGCTTGACAAATGACATCTCTTTCAACAGGTCCAACTTGGATTGGTAGCACAACTAGACCTTTGGATTTTCATTCCTATTCATCATATGCCTTGATGGTAATTTTCTTGTGGGAATCTATGCAATCTTCATAATATCCTAATTGGGTGAACAACTTAGTAGAGAAAATATTGAGGGTAGCACCATTATCAATGAGGATGCGATAGACACACTTTGGGCCTATCATGACTTCAATATGAAGAGGGGCATTATGCTGATGGCTCAGCGAATGCTCATCTTCTTCAAAGAAAGACAAATAAAGCAGTGAGGTTAGGTGACCCACCATGGATTGAAACCAGTCAAGATCCAAATCTTTTGGGATATTTTCCTCAGCAAGGGCTTTATCTAGAATCTGCCTATGAGCAGGCGAGATCTTCAACAACTCAAAGATAGTGATCTGAGCATTGGTACATTGTGGCTGGTCTAGGATGCTGTAATTGGTAGTGCTAAGCGTGGGGATTGATTTCAAAGTTTTTTTAGTAGGACCAACATCACTTTTATCCATAGGTTGCTTCAGTGTGGATGTAGAAGGGTCAGGACCCTTAATGGTGTTCTTCCCACGAGATCATGTAACAACATTCACACAATCTAGAGGTTGTTCTGGTTTGGAAGAATGAGACACAAGGCCTCACAAAACAAATAGAGTTTTAGGCTTAGGATCATCCTCACTCCCCTTGATAGTGATAACATCACAATATTTACTCTCAACAGGTTCAACCATATTAATAACATTTTCATTGGTAGAGTATGTGTAGTTAACCTTAGTGTTGGCATTCTTGGTCTTGGAATATTCACCCTTCTCGTGAGGAAAGGAGTTTTTGAATGCCTGATGATTTGAGTTTTTATTATGACCACTCACAACAATATCTCTATTGTCAAGGAAATCTTGGATGTTATGTCTAAGTTGAATGCAACTAGAAGTTTATGATCCTTTTTTTGATGGTAATCTCAATATGCGGTTTCATTCCACCAAGCAGGTCATGGTTGCAGATCATAAGGACGTAAATTTCTAGAGGAGCATTTATCTATTTTTTCATGAGAGTCTTGTAAACCACGTCAAGGGGTTCTCCCAAGGAAGTGAACTCACGTTTGGGTTGAGGGGCCCAAGGTTTGTTTCTAGAAAATCTTGAAGGTGGCTAATTATTTTTTGTAGCCTTCTTAGTGGCTTTCGCTTCCTGTATACTGGAGGTAAGGTTGAAAATAAACTTTGAAGGTTTTGGGGTCACATTTTCAACAACTCCATCATTTAAAACATCTCTATTTTTGTTGACATACTTACCTTTGTCTTTGTTCAAGGAGGAAGACCCCTATTTTTTATCCTTGTTCAAAGTCAACTCTCCTTTCTTGATGATAAATGCTTCTATCCTCATAGCTTGTTTAATCATATTATCAAAAGTTAGAGGACCTTGCAGTTGTACTTGATATCTAAAATTAGGGATGAGATTATCCAAGAAGATGTCAAGCTTTTCAGACTCAGGTAATTTGCGATGATATTTTGTATAGAGTTGTCTCCATCTCTGGAGAAATGGCAAGAAAGGTTCCCCTTGTCACTATTTCAGATTACAAAGATCTCAGATATTGACTGGATGCTATATATTGTATGAGTAATGCTGGATGAACAAATTGGCAATCTTGTCAAAAGTCTTAATACCAATGGGTAGTTGAGAGAACCACTCCATAGCTGATCCAACCAAACTACACAGAAAGAGACGCATGAGGTAAGTCTAGCAATGTATGAACTCCATGGATAGGGAACCAAACTCTCTCAAGTGATCTCAGAGATTAGTAGTACCCAAGTATATGTCATATTTGGGAAGCTCTACTCCTTTGGGAAAAGGAGGCATGCGAAGACTCTTATCGAATGGGAAAGGACAGATGTTTTCCAGTGTGAACTTTTGTGTTGGTTTATCCTTATCCTTTGCAAGTTGGCTAATTTGGTCTTGCATGTTTTGGATCATCTTTTGCAATTTAGTAGTCTCAATCTCCTCTTCTTTGACCATGAGGGTCTCTACTTTGAAGTCTGGGGGTAACTTGGCCCCTTGTTTGGCTAGTTCTAGAAACTATTTATCCTTTTCTTCTAGAAGGAGGATTTCCATCATCTTGAGAGGACTTTTGTTGGCTTTTGCAGTATCTATGTCATTTTGGGTTATCTCCTCATCATCATTACCAATAATTTCAAAAATGCTTGGGGCTTGATATTGATTTTGGTCATTTTGAGATTGATCATGACGTTGGTCATTTCAAGATTGATCATTACATTGGTCATTTCAAGATTGATTATGACGTTGGTCATTTAGAGATTGATCATGAATTTTTCTATATTCACCCTCTGGGAAGTGGAATGGGTCTACCATCTTGTCAACGTGTGAGTGTGCAGCGTCTACAAATTCAAGATGAGTGTGCGTAGTATACCGAGTAGTCGTAGCAATAGATTCAATATGGTTAATAGGATCAATATGATCAATAGGGTCAAAAGGGTCAATAGGGTCGATAGTGTCAATAGGATTAGTTCAAGAAGGTGACCTTTCAAAGTTTTATTGATCTTGGAACAATGGGTTATGTAGTTCTTGAAACAAAAAGCCTATTTGTGTTCAAAACAATGAATTGTAATGCTCTTGGAACACTAGATTCCGATTTAGATTGACGTCTATGCAAAACGTTCATCTAAACCTAGGCCAACTCGTAGGAGATGGGGATTGAGGTGGCCTCCCTCTTAAGACTCCCAACGAGGAGGAACGTGAGGATCCCTCTTGATACTTAGGTTGGATGATAGGTTTGGAATGACCTCTTCCTTGATTGTGAGATCTATCTCTACCTTGTCCAGTACCACGTATTGGGAATACATTTCCACTTGTAGCTGTAACAAGCATAGATGAAGATTAAGTAACGAGAGAGGACTTAGGATTATGATCAGAACTCTATCTCTAGGATAGAAAAAAGAGGGTAAAAGCAAGATGCACCCAACATGAATCATCGAGAGTAAGGCTAGAACAATCGAGATATGACTATTGCATCATAAGGTACAAAAGAACAGTAGGAAAGGACAAATAATGGAGAGAAAACATGAGTTTAGGTAGTAATCATTTGGTTCCCAACCCAAGACACCTAGTTTTAGGTAGTGGACAACATGAGAACAGGCAGGTAGACCCCAGATAAGAACTAGATTTGGTAGAAATTTGACCAATCAACAGGAATTAGCTTGCTATTTTGGAAAACCAGGGGATAGTCTCGCACAAAGAAATGAAAGCTCATGCGAAGAAGTTCTGAAATTCACATGAGGAAATGAACAGGAACTGGAATCTCATGCGGGAAAAGACCAGGGTTTGATAGAGTTAACATATTTTTTGAGACAAAATCAGATTTTGAGACACTGCATGAATGGTTCTCTGACAAAATTTCTAGATTTAGGATAGTTTGAATTAGTAAATCTCAGTTTGACTGTTTCAATCACTCATTAACAAGCATAGAGTTTGGACTCAACAAACAATATTTAAGAAATCAATAGTCGCAAACAGTTCTACCGAGGACAAAGCAACTCTAAAGAATCATGGGAGTCTTGACAAGTTTGATCATGTTGGATAGTTTAAGATTTAAACAATCACTCAATTATCCGTACAAAGAAAATGGTAGAGAAGACAAAATTCGTACCTCACAACTTATGTGCATGCATTCACCTCACATAGTCGTGGCACCCCTAGAGGGCGCCCGTGTTTTTGGTATTTCCAAGGACTCAATAATATATGTTCAAAGGTTACCCTTAAAGTAGGGGCCAGTGTCATATACCACCTTCAAATTGTAATATCCCCATTTTGGACCTCAATTTATTGTCTTAAAATTCATAATTAGTGTTTGGATTTCCCTTGGGAATGGTAATTTGTAATGTTTTATACTAGGAGGATGCCAATCCCCAATAATTATAATACATCATTATATAATTTTATACTTATAATCACAAGAATTATTAATTCTCTATATAATGTAGTTATTTCATATAATATATTAGTTAGTTATTTATCAATATATTTGAGTTAAGTTATTTCAAATGCAAGTTTACTTCATAACAATATTACTATATTTCATAATTTATTATCTCAATTTTCATAACTTATTATTCTAAAGTTTATTTCATATTATTGTTAATATCTAATTCATACAATGCTAATAAATAAATGAACTCAAACAAAGATATACTTACCTTCTTTATGCTTTTATTTTTAGCTTATTCAATATTTATTTCCTTTTAATATTCTCCTACATTTCATCCTTGATCTTCTCCTATATTTCCTCCTTGATTTTCTCCTACATTTCTTTTCTTATTTTCCATTGGAATTTGAATAATCACCTCTTCTTATTATTATTCTCCTTTTTATTTATTTCTTCTATGTATCTATCAACCCGATTTGATATCCATTATATACATTTGCATGTTCAAGGGTTGCCACCTTTAGATTTAGAGATATGCCTCTATATTTTTATTTATTTATAATAATAATAATAATAATAATAATTTATTTATTTATAATTTATTTAAATTACCATTTACAATGATTATTAATATCATTGTTTATATTACAATTATATTTTATTATTATTTATTTATTTTACTACTTTATAGTTATACTTATTATTTATTTAATTTTTATATTATATTATATTATATTATTTATCTATTTAATATTATTATTTATTAGACTAAATATATTTATATTAATTCTATTGATTCATTTATTATTATAATAGTCTAGGTTTCATTATAGAATGAATTTAATAATAAATTATATTTATTATTATTTATTTGTCTATTAACTTATTATTCATTTATTCATTCATTATCTATTTCTTTATTTAATATCTTCATATTACTATTTAATTTAAACTTATCCAATTGTAGATATTAATCATATTATATGTAATTATTATTTATTATTAATCACTTATATAATTATTATTACTGGATATTTAATTTTTGTCATAGCTTAATATTATGATTTATTTATTAAATTCACTTCGAGAGAGGGGACATTACACAAACGTCTAGGTTCATGCGTATGGTGAGAATCTAGTGGAGAGATTCTTCCCCCTCCCTGCGCAAAGATTATATCTTCTTTCAGAGGTGATCCAATTAGGAAACTAACTAAGAGAGTGTTTAGTAGGCTTCCATTCACACTAACCTTTGCTGACCCTGATACAGGACTAGGGCCTTGTAGCCACGCCAACACCTGAAAGTTGTACACCCCCGTAAGTAGGGTTGTGAGTAGCACCGCTCAGTACAATAGATAGAGCTTTCTCAAGATGATAGTCATGAATTAAGAGAAATAAGTTAACATCGCTTTGGAGTCTTTAGACTCAACAAAGCTACTTTATTATAGTGACGTGGAATCACCGACAATAGGTGTGTACTCATTTGGGTCATTCCCAGAGGTTCAAATTTCGGCAGGCCCTCTAAAGGTGACATAGACTTTGGCTTGGATCTAAGGGTCAGATTTTCTGATTCTCTCAAAGAGAGAAGAGCATACTTCTCTACCTTTTCACCTTACCCAAACACACAAGACATGTCCATCACCAAGCTAACTCCTTTTCAACCAACCGAAAAGCTTTTGAGTTTCTAGTTCTCTCAAAGAGAAAAGAGCATAATCCCCTAACAAATGGACGTGCTAAAGATTTGTTACCTTTCCTTTCTTCCCCAGGTATCTATCATGCTAGAAAAATCTTGGTCTTAGATTCATCCATGGGCATCACTTCCATGTCATGAAGAGCCTATTACCCTATCTTGCTATCAAGACCCTTAAGAAATCTTCACAAGACCTAATTATACTATGTGAATAAAGCAATAAAGAAACACAATGTTTTGAAATGTCTTTGACAAACGTCTTGCAAGCAAACTATCAGTAAGTTATGCCTTCATCAAATGTCCTACAGCCCACTGTCATGCTATGTCAATAAATAGAGATACGAAGAACATAAACAAATGATAAATACCAAAAAATAGTAATAGTATATTGCAGAAACTATAAATTTTTTAAAAACTGATGGCAAGACTTGCACGAGGAAGTGTAAAGCTCTGCGTGAGAAAGTGTTGTATTTCACATGAGAAAGTTCTATAAACAAAAAAACTTCGCATGACACGGTCAGAAAGTTCGTGTGAGATTCTGTACACAGTGATGTACAGACGTACGAGATAGTGCATAATTTTCAAAAAAAGTTCAAAATTAATGAGGCCAGAAATTAATTTTCTACCCCATGGTGGGCACCAAAATATTTATAAGTGAACGTGGACCTCTTATTCAGCCATAAACTTCAACATAGTCTTTAATCATTAATCACACAATAAGATGAATATGAATTATTCATTTCACACGTTCGTATGAATCAACCTGCTACCTCCTATTTAGGTGGGATTTTGAGTCACTCTCAAAATTAAGAGCCCAACAACCATAGACCGGACTCTAAAATAGAGGATTTAAATGCTTGAGAGATTGAATTAAAATTAATTAAGATAGCATAAGAATGCAAAATTAATCTAAGAATGAGGATGCAAAGTCAATCTAAAAGCTTGTAATAAATGAAATTACTCTACTAACATAATAAGCAAACTAGATTAAAGCATGAAAATGCAACATTATACTAAAATGGAATTACTCTAAATATGAAATATAATTGAAGCCTTGAATGTAAAAGATGAGAAAATAATTTTCTATAGTTTCGATACTCAAAACTTGCCTCCTCAAATGAGGAATGAGAGGGTTCTAATATATAAGAGCCTAGGTGGAGATTGAAGAGTTTCTTGCAAAGAAACGGTAGACTCTTCGTCTCCTTGATGGGAGGTGAAATAATTTGGAGAGTTTATTCAATAAAATAAATAAAATATTGTCATATGGGTGGCTTTTCAAATTATTTGAATAATTAAATTTAAAGGAGGATATTTCATTTAAAGAACTAAATAATATTTAATTCCTTTTTATGTGTATTAGTTAAAAGGGGTGGAATTAATTTAATTAAAGTGTTAGGACTTTTGAAATTAAATTAATTAATCATAGGGTTTATTTAGCCAATAAATGTCGATATTTATGAATTACATATAGTATTTGATTAATGCAAATTTGAGGTTTTCTGCATTTGACATCAAGTCAATTAAGGTCAATTAGGGGATATAATTGCCTAGTACAATAGGACTTTGATGATGCAGAAATTTGAAGGAATGCACCAAAATTGATTAAGATTGCAAGGTGCCAACTTTTGGGTATTACAGTTGGAACAGATAGTTCAATGCTATGACCGACGGTTGGAAAGATACGCAACATCGGTCTTTTGAACTAAGGAACACTATGAGTTCTGACATCGACCAAGAATGTGTTGTCAAATTTAAATGAATTTGAATATCTGAAAACCAAGACAGGCTATTGTAGGCCTTGGCACCAAGGTCCTATAGCACCTGACGGATCGATGCTGCCTCACACGAGCTCTGAGATATGACCCTGAAAAGATCACATATTTTATGCTGAAGGGACCTTGAGGGACACTTTGGCTCGGAGTTGTCGGCGGCATTCGAATGACTGTGCATAGTGAATGAGGTTGCCACTAGCCTTTATGCAGCCATTTAGAGCTATTGGAGCAGATGGTTCCATGCTATGAGTGACGGTTGGAAAGATATACAACGTTGGCCATTTGAACTAAGGAACACTTTGAGTCTGACATCGACCGAGAATGTGTTACCAAATTTAAAATAAATTGAATATCTAAAAACTGAGATAGGCTATTGTAGGCCCTGACAAGATAGTCTCATAGCACTTGATGGATCCATGCTACCTTGCATGAGCTTTGAGATATGACCCCACAAAGGTTTTTGATTTCATGCTTAAGGTACCTTAAGTGACACTTTGGCCCAGTGTCATCGGCAGCGTTTGAATGACTGTGCATTGTGAACAAGTTTTCAACTAGTGTTTACTCAACCATTCAGAGTTGTTGGAACATACGATTTGATGATACGACTGACGGTTGGAAAGATACGCAACATTGGCTATTTGAACTGAGGAACACTTTAAGTTTTGACATTGATCAAGAATGTGTTTCCAAATTTAAATGAACTTGAATCTCTCAAAACCAAGATAGGATATTGTAGGCCTTGGAAACATGGTCCCGTAGCACTTGGTGGATCGATGCTACCTTGCACGAGCTCCAAAATATGACCTCATAAAGATCACCAATTTCATGCTTAAGAGACCTTGAGGGACACTTCAGCCCAGAGTTTTCGATAGCATTTGAATGACTGTGCGTGATGAACAAGGTTGCCACTAGCATTTATCAGGCCATTCAGAGCTGTTGGAACAGATGATTCCATGCTACGATCGATGGTTGGAAAGATATGCAACATTGGCCATTTGAACTAAGGAACACTTTGAGTTCTGACATTGACCTAGAATGTATTGCCAAATTTAAATGAACTTGAATCTCTAAAAACTAAGACAGGTTATTGTAGGCCCCGACAATATAGACCTGTAACAACTGATGGATCGATGCTACCTTGTACGAGTGGAAATATACACAATGTTGGCCATTTAAAATGAGGAACACTTTAAGTTCTGACATCGACCAAGAATGTGTTGCCAAATTTAAATGAGCTTGAATCTCTAAAAATTGAGAAAGGTTATTGTAGGCCTCGGCAAAATGGTCTCATAGCACCTAACAGATTAATGCTACCTTTTATGAGCTCTGAGATATGAGCTTACAGAGATCACTGATTTCATGCTGAAGGGACCTTAAGGGACAGTTCAGCCCAAAGTTGTTATTGGGGATGAAATGACTATGCATAGCGAATGAGGTTGCCACTTGCATTTACCCAGCCATTTGGAGCTATTAGAATAAATGGTTCAATGCTACAACTGACGGTTGGAAGGATATGCAATGTTGGCCATTTGAAGTGAGGAACACTTTGAGTTCTGACATTGATAGAGAATGTGTTGCCAAATTTAAACGAACTTGAATATCTGAAAACCGAGACCGGTTATTGTAAGCCTTAGCAACACGGTCTAATAGCACTTGATGGATTGATGCTACCTCATAGGAGCTCTAAGATATGACCCCACAAAGATCACTGATTTCATGTTGAAGGGACATTGAGGGACACTTTGGCTCGAAGTCATCAGCAGGGATCGAATGACTGTGCATGGTGAATGAGGTTGCCACTCACGTTTACTTGACCATTCAGAGTTGTTGGAATAGATGGTTCCATCCTATGACCAATGGTTGGAAGGATACGCAACGTTGGTCATTTGAACTGAGGAACACTTTAATTTTTGACATTGACCAAGAATGTGTTACCAAATTTAAATGAATTTGAATCTCTAAAAATGGAGATAGGCTATTGTAGAATCAACAAAATAGTCTCATAGCACCTGACCGATCGATGCTACCTTGCACGAGCTCTAATATATGACCTTGCAAATATCACTGATTTCATGTTGAAGGGACCTTGAGGGACACTTCAGCCCCGAGTCACTGACGAGGATCAAATGACTGTGCATGGAAAATGAGGTTTCCACTAGCATTTATCTAGCCATTCAGAGCTATTAGAATAGATGGTTCAATGCTACGATCGATGGTTGGAAGGATACGTAATGTTGGCCACTTGAACTAAGGAACACTATGAGTTCTGACGTCAACTGAGAATGTGTTTCCAAATTTAAACGAACTTGAATCTCTAAAAAATGAGATAGGCTATTGTAGACCTTGGCAACATGGTCTCGTAGCACCTAAAAAATCAATGCTACCTCGCACGAGCTCTAAGATATGACCACATAAAGCTCATCAATTTCATGCTGAAGGGACCTTGAGGGACACTTTGGTTCAAATTCATTGACGGGGATCAAACGACTGTGCAGGGCAAATGAGGTTGCCACTAGAGTTTACCCAGCCATTTGGAGCTATTGGAATAGATGGTTTGATGCTACGATCGATGATTGCAAGGATACGCAATGTTGGCCATTTGAACTGAGGAACACTTTGAGTTTTGACATCGACCTAGAATGTGTTGCCAAATTTTAATGAACTTGAATCTCTAAAACTGAGATAGACTATAGTAGACCTCGGCAACATGGTCCTATACTACCTAAAAAATTGATGCTACCTTGCACGAGCTCTGAGATATGACCCTAGAAAGATTGTTGATTTCATTCTTAAGGCACCTTGAGGGACACTTTGACCCAGAGTCATCGGCATCATTTGAATGACTATGCATGGTGAATGAGGTTTCCACTAGCATTTACTTGGCCATTTAGAGCTTTTAGAATAGATGGTTCCATGCTACGATCAATGTTTGGAAAGATACACAATGTTGGTCATTTGAACTGAGGAACACTTTGAGTTCTAACATTGACCGAGAATATGTTGCCAAATTTAAACAAACTTGAATCTCTAAAAATTGAGATAGGATATTGTAGGCCCCAATAATGCAGTCCTGCAGCACCTGACAAATCGATGCTACATCACACAAGCGAAAAGATATGCAACATTGGCCGTTTGAACTAAGGAACACTTTGAGTTCTGACATCGGCTGAGAATGTGTTTCCAAATTTAAACGAACTTGAATCTCTAAAAATCAAGATAGATTATTGTAGGCCTCAATAATACAGTCTCATAGCACCTGATGGATCAATGCTACCTTGCATGAGCTTTGAGATATGACTTGGAAAAGATCATTGATTTCATGCTGAAGGGACCTTGAGGGACACTTTGGTACGGAGTCATTGGCGGGGATCGAACAACTGTCCATAGTGAATGAGGTTTCCACTAGTGTTTACCTGACCATTTGGA
The DNA here is from genome assembly GCA_027943335.1 of Chamaecyparis obtusa. Taxonomy (NCBI): domain Eukaryota; kingdom Viridiplantae; phylum Streptophyta; class Pinopsida; order Cupressales; family Cupressaceae; genus Chamaecyparis; species Chamaecyparis obtusa. The sequence continues at coordinate 22,596 of BSBK01011771.1, forward strand.
GCTGTTGGAATAGATAGTTCAATGCTATGACTAATGGTTGGAAGGATATGCAATGTTGGCCATTTGAACTGAGGAACACTTTGAGTTTTGACATCGATTGAGAATGTGTTACCAAATTTATAGGAACTTGAAACTCTGAAAACTGAGACAGGTTATTATAGGCCTCAACAACATGGTCTCGTAGTACCTAATGGACCAATACTACCTTGCATGAGCTCTGAGATATGACCCCACAAAGATCACCAATTTCATGCTAAAGGGACCTTGAGGGACACTTCGGCCCAGAGTCATCGGCGGGAATCAAATGACTGTGTGGTGAAGGAGGTTGCCACTAGCAATTACCTAGCCATTCAAAGCTTTTGGAATAGATGGTTCTATGCTATGACTAATGGTTGGAAAGATACGCAATGTTGACTATTTGAACTAAGGAACACTTTGAGTTTTGACATCAACCGAGAATGTGTTACCAAATTTTAAATAAAATTGAATCTCTAAAAATTGAGATAGGCTATTGTAGGCCCTAACAACATGGTCTCGTAGCACCTGAGGATCAGCACAAAGTCAGCAAAAAATTATAAAATCCATAAAAATTAGAAAAAATCAAGAGAAAAATATTAAAAAAAAAGGGAAAAGAAAAGAGAAAAATATTTTTCCAATCGTGAAAACTTGGCAATTCAAGTGCCTTGGACTAGTACCATGATGAAAACCTGGAAAACATGTGTCATGCATAGGTTCCCCCTCCCCCCAATTCCTTTCTACAATTGGGGGCCATTCCCTTCTATCACATCTTATCTAGCATCTCCTCCATCCCATTTGTCTCCAAAATCCTTCATCCTCCTTTGAATCTTGAGAACATAAAAAGAGACCACCAAGTATACATGCTTTTGGGCACTTTTTTGCATCCATTACCAATCATCTTCTATCCTATTGTACCCCATCCTACTACCTCTAAATGACTGAACTATCCTAGGTAGGGGGCATCTTATTCGTTGGAGACTTTCTCACATCCATCTTCCAAATCATTATCTTCCATCTCCCCATCCAAATCATTCTTTTATCTAATCCTTAGGAAAATCCTCATCCAATCCAAATCCCTTTGTATTTCCTCCATCTTTCCATCACCTGGTATCTTCCCTTGTCATTGGTATCTAGCTCTAGGCTACCCCCATGAAATCCAATACCATTCATCTATATCCAACTATTCCTAGCAGTCATCTGACATCTTCAATTCCTATCCACATCCTCTAGCTATTTCAACATCAAGGATCAAGCCAATCCATGCCATCACATCCTTAGTCTTCTTCCTAGTCTTGTAGCAAGTCTTGATCTCAATCCAATCATCATTGTTGGGATGCACCCTTCCCAAATATGTGTCATTTTAGGACACATCTTCCATCACCATTCCATCTTGGCTTTCCAACCCAACTAGGGCATCATCTTGCATATCTTTGGAGCTTCATCTTCATCCTTAGGTTCTTTGTACATGATAATCCTGAGCTTCTATACATAGCCATTATAAATATCTCCCCATCTCTGTACATAATCATCACGTCCTATTTTACATATCCTTTTTAGTCCTACAACAGTATTTGATCAAAAATATTGTCCCATCCAGCCTTTTACTTCAGTAATATCAATTGTCGACTATTCTTGATCACAACGATTATTCCTTGACTCATCATTTGCCAGTGAAAAACACCAAAACTCATTCTTCCCATTAGCATCAGGTCCGCATAGATGTATGCTTCTATATTTTCTAGCCTAAGCCTAATCATAGGTCCACACAAATGTATCTTTCCTGTCAGATCTCATCTTGCACCAATAACACTAGGTTCGTGTTGATGTATCTTTCCACACGTTCAGACCAATCTTCCCAACATCAGTAAAAACAAACCTATCTCCTTGGCAAAGGATGTATTTTGGAGTTATCATTTGGTCTTGGATTTTGTCCTTTGGATCTTGTTAATCTTTTACGGCTTCTTGTTGTTCTCTACTCAAAGTTGCCATTATCCTTTATATCATGGTGCGCTGTGAATGATGACAATATGGGGCAAGGTCTTTTGATCTTTCGCTTCTTCCTGTGAGTCAGTCGGACATGACCCTTGCATGGTTCACATGTGATCTTATGGGTTACATGGTACACTTGGGAAATGTTGTTTGTTTGTGATTTCTCCAGCATTGTTTCCACCATGCTTCCTCTTGGTTTCATGCATGATGTTGGGGAAACCCTACGTGTCTTTTTTGTGCCATTCCTATGAAATGTTGGTGACAAGGCCTAGTGATCATAGTATCCTTGGCACATCTCTAATGTTTCTATATCAAACTAGGTTGTGATCTCAAAAAGATCCAAAGCATGGAGCTCCCAAAATCCCCCATCCATCATCATATAGATTAACTCTTGCATCTTGCATCATATAGATTAATCTTGCATCTTGCATCCTTCATCTAGATTGACTCTTGCATCTTGCATCTTTTAGTATCATATTGCACTCAGGCATCTTTTCTCTTGGATATTTGGTTATTTATCTCCCCTCCTTCCTCCTCCCCTCCCTTCTGTGTTTTTTCAAAAAAATTCCACAAAGTTTCCTCTTTGCGTTGTTTTCTCGAGGGGGCACAATTCCTTATTCCTGTATTCTAGCATGGGGCATTTTATTTTCTTGTCTTTGACACCATGCCACTTGTGGCATCACATCAAAGAGGGGCAAAATGTAGACACCTAAAAATCTATTAGAAAATAAAAGTACTTTTATTTTTCTAAAAACCCCTGATGACATCATCATTTACTAATTAATATTTATTTAATTAATTAATATATTTTTATGCCATTAAATCCCTTTATTTTAATCAAGCATCTTTAATTAAATAATCTCTCCCCAAAGCATTTAAATAAAATTTAAATTATTTTCCTCTCTTTATTGAATCAATATTCAATAAATGATGTCACATTCCCTAAATAAATTTTATATTTATTTAAAGCCTCAAAATCCTAGAATCTTCTAACATTTCCTAAACCCTTCCAATATTCCCTAAACCTATTTAGGAGATGTTTCCTATATTTCTTGGCCTAATCCAAGTCCTCTTTGACTCTTGGTCAAACCCTTCCCTCAATGAGCGTTACACACTCATTTAAGCCTCTTACACCCTCTTTAAGGCTTCTTACAGCCTCATAAAGAGACCCATGTCTCTTCTTCCACACTTCTTCCCCTTTCACAGTTCCCTAGTGTTGCTCCCACATGTGTGAGAAACCCTAACTCAAGGTAAACCTTACCTTACCCCTAACTCTACCCCAAACCATTACTTTGACCCTGAGTCTTCTTCCTAACGCAAACCCTTAGAAAATCCTATAAATACTCCTCCTTCTAAGAGAAAAGTATTAGCTTAGTTCATATATTTTATGCATTGTTATCATGGCAATTTGCATCTAGATCATCTTAAGCTTTTAGCATAATTGTTAGATTTCATTATTTTTCAAGTTTTCTAACACATCTTAGCTTAGAATAATGGATGAATCTTAGCTTCATTTATTGTTTTTCATAGCTTGTTGCATGATATCATATCTATTTTGGACTAAAATCAACTTAGAATAATCATCATGTAGCTTAATCTACATCTTAGCTTCATTTTGGTTCTTTGGGCTCCAGGGGAAAATTAGGTCTTCCATACTTGATTTTGTGCCAATATAGAGTATCCATGGTCCTTAAATGATCTAAATCCCCCCTAATCATCAAATGACCACAAGGTGCTCCTGTTAAGCTCTATTTGAGTGTCTTTGCAAATAGTTTTCTCTATAAGTTAGGAATATGCTCATAAACTAATGTTTGAATGTTTATGCCTTTCAAGAAAGATTAGGTTTGCACTGATCATAGTATGCTTATCACTCACTTGGTAAAGGGAGGAGCTCTTGCATGTCTGGTGTGCTTTTACGCAAGAAACATTCAGTTCATCCTAGCAACTATGCTCTGATGCTTATGTTTACTTGCTAAATCAAAAGGAATAGGTGTTCATGTCATTTTGGCTTCTTGTGCCTTAATGCTTATCCCCCATTTTGACAAATCTAAGACTAATGTCATATTCATATTCTCATGATCGATGTATCAATGAGGGTTATATGATATCCTATGGCCATCCTATAACAACAGCTCTATGATGATGACTATCTTATGGGTCAAACAAGAAAGTCCTAGGGATTACATGTTAGGCTTGCATTTTCATTCTAGAATTGCATAGAGACCTTGTTTTGATGCTCAATTCATTGTATCCTCCTAGATTTATATGATGAGGGTTCTCATTTCACATTCTGACTTCATCATGACTACACAAGTGTTTGATCCTCATTCGTGATCTTCAAGAAAACTCTTTTGGTTAGTAACTATCATATGTTGTGATATCCTACATGAGATGTTAGTACCATATATTGCATACATTGCATCCACAAAATGCATTATCATATACCATTGGCATACATCTACATCTACACATTCATCTACATATAAATTCATCATAAGCATAACAAAACATACATTGCATTTATTCATCTATCATCTATCATTGCATTTTACATTGCATACATACATAAAGGAAAATCATGTACATTTCATACATTTACATTTACATATCTCTATGCATCCATACATGTCATACATCTATTCATCTACTCATTTAGGATACATCTCATGAAACATACATATTAAAAACCATAATGACACATACAATGACACCAAAACTCAAGCTCGTATATATATATATATATATATATATATATATATATATATATATATATATATATATATATATATATATATATCGATGTGTCAGTATACAAAAAATGGTGCTACTCAAGCACAGTCTATCAAAAGAATGGGCTACAATACATCGATGCCTCTGCATCAGATACATCATGATACAATCTCAAATCAAAAAATGCACTATCTCCCCTAACTATGGCCTTCCCCCTCATCACCAGGAGGAGTAGGAGGAGGATGCATATTTGGATGAGGAGGTTCATGTGCATCATTAGATGCTCAGGCATACTCTGAGAATTAGGGCACCTAGTCAGCAGTCTCAGGAATTGTACCAACATACACTACATAATAATAGGCTGCTCAAGAGGAATACTATTGTGCCTCCTCTTGTTCCCTCTCTAGCCACTCTCTAAGCTCACGTACCTCCTGATCTCCATCTGATAGTCGAGCATCTTGCACAGCCAATTGTATCTGCAGCTCACCCAACTACCTCTAGGAAAATCATACTCTCTCCTGGCTCTTCCTCAGAGACTCCTGTAGCTAAGACACCACATCCCCTATAATAGGACCCTGCACAAGGTTGTCCTACATGTCCTCATCCTATGCCTCCACCTATTCCTACTACTATGGAGGTGGCTCATTTTTCCTCTGTCTTGAGGATCTATCATGTGCTACACTAGTACCAGCTCCAGGATATGTCCTCATCCATTGAGGAGGGATGGGTGCTTGCGTAATCTTTGGTCACTATTGTGGTGGTGGCTGAGCCACTTGCTCTTGGAGAGGTGGTTTTACCTGCTGCTACTATGGTGGTGGCTAAGCCACCTACTGATGGACAACTTGTGCTGGTGCCCCCATCCATGCTAGATTTGTAAATTGGGGGAATGGATGCACAGCTAAGTGATCCTGATCTGTTGGCTTCATTCCACCATCTGCTACCTAAGCTAAATAATCCCATCTCATTGACATTGCTCATGCATCAATCATCAACCTCTCAGGATCCAATTGAGCTAACCAGCCCTTCTTTACCTCATTAGTGAAGTGAGCATATGAGAAATACTCCTAAGATATGTCTTGAGGCTGCCCAAATGGTCGTAATACTTGTGTTAAGGGGAACCTCTCAATGATAGAGATCGACTGGCCTATTATAATCCACGAGAAAAATATATATCCCACTTCATGGCTAGCGTCATCCCAGACCTCTATCCCTATCCATGACCACCACACTACTGCCGCCAGGTCATCCAATTGAGCTCTCCACTACTCTATCTTACCCAATGCTGGCTGAGTCATGGGTCCTTTGTACCTGTAAATATATGGCTCTAATGCCTGGCGTGTATCATCACAAACTAGCCTGGATATAGGGAGATGCTCCCAGGCCCATACCTGTAGTAGAAAAACCCCTACTACGATGCTCCTCACATCTCGATACATGATCTTGTGCATCTCATGGTACATCTGAGCCAGCATACACTGACCCCATCCATAATGGACTAGCCAATCTAGCATCTGCTATAGCATCCTACCCTAGTCGCACTTGAATACATGTTGCCCTCTATTTGACATAAGATAGTAGCCGAGGAATGATGGCAATACCACTACCAACCTATAACCAGGAGCGTAATCTCTGATCAGATCCTCCCAAGGGATCACCCGACCCATCACTAGCTCGTCCTAAAATATCTCTCTGAGCACTGCTATCCAGCCCGTAGCTGCACATCGTACTCAACGTGGGGTCCACATAAAGGTACTCTAAGGATCTTGTAGATGTCCTCTAGTGTCACCGTCATCTCACCCTATGGTAGGTGGAAGGTGCTCATTTACAAATGGAAATGCTTGACAAGTGCATCCAATAAACCATGATTTACCTGAATGTCGGGTACATCATGCAAATACGACAGCACTAGTGCATCTATGTGGGCAGTCTCAGCATCATCCAACTACCTGAAAACCTTGTCAATAAAGGGATGGTGGGACGTGAATACTATGTCAAGGAGGTCCACCTGCAATGCAAGAAACAATTCATGATCAGTATCCCATCATGATGATTTTTTTCAATGCAAAACAAAAAACTAAACCTATGCATCTATCCTACACTGGCTATTTTGTGATCCACTTTCATGCAAATTTTGTCTCAAAACTAGTTCTTGCTACAGATTCCCACGCAAGAAAGTAGAAATCTTGCATGAGATTTCTGAGCCATGCAAAGTTTTACTTCAGGTCACGCGATGGATCATCCTGGTGAAGGGTTTCTCACGTGAGAATTGGGTGTCTCTTGCATGATCTTGCAAAGAGGTACTTGCGAGAAAGTATTTTTTGGTACTTTCTCCCATAGGATTCCTCACTAACCCATGCGAGAAAACTATTCCTTGCACGAGAACCTACAACGCAAATTCAAAATCATGTTAAAAATTGAAACAATCTACTCAAATGCATAAAATCTGAAATGTAGGCAAGGTTATTGGCTACTTACAGGTGCGTCATACATCGATGGCCAACTATGACATCATGAACATTCAAGTCAGTGTGATTTTACTATAACTCTGACCTTTTCTCAGAGCTCTTATTTTCTCAAAGTCAAAAGGTTTCAAATGATTTGAAAATGACCCTTCCAAGCCGTATATAGGTTTTGACCTAATTTTTAAAAGTGCTCCATTTTGCATGAAAATTGCACCCTTGGCTAAATCGCCCACTCTGAATCCATTTTTGGGATCAAAATCAAAATCTAACACTTCTACATAGCTCAAAATCAGATTTTAAATTTTTTTGGGACTGACGTGATCAGACGCTTATGCTATTGACTTTCTGATGTCGTATTCTTGATAGAATCACATCACATCTTTTTTCTCGAGTTGTTCACCTTTTTCATTAAAATTTAACTCTAGTAAACTTTTGTCAACTATGGTCAAACTTGGTCAGCCAGACTTTGAAATCACTCTAGATCACTTCCAAATTTTCTTGATTCTTTCATAATATATTCTAAGTTCTTCTAGGCCTCTAATTTTATCTCTCTTTGCAAGCTATTGCTGTCAATCACCTTTATGACATGTCATCTTTGAATTTTTCTCCCAAGGGGGCTGGATGATTGTATCATTGAATCTCATCGCATCATTTCTTGAATCAATCTGACCTAAATCAAAAGTTCTCATCACTTCAGGCATGTTCAGTTTTCGTACCTCATAGTCAAAACTGGATATTCCACAATCTCAAATCACTAGGGGCATCTCTATGCCTTGCATCTTGTCATCATACTACTAGGTATCTAAGCAATCTACTCAGATCCCTAAGGATCAACCTTCATTCTAGAGATGGTTCTCGAAATATCTTTAGGTATTTGAGAAATCTAAGTCAGATCCCTGAGGATCAAGCTTCATTTTTGAGATGGTTCTTGAAACCTCTATTAGGTATTGGGGCAATCTAACCTCTATCCCTGAAAGTCAACCTTCATTCTGGAGATGGATCTCAAAAGCTCTTTTTAACTGGTATCTGGGAAATCTAACCTGGGTCTCGGAGGGCTAAGCTTTGTTCTAGAGATAGTCTTAAGAATCTACATCAGTTAGCATTTAATCGACGGGTATCGAGGCAATCTAACACTGACTCTTAAAGAGTGAGCCTCATTCTAGGGATAGTCTTACAAAAAGTGGTAATCTGATAGATGTCTTTGCAATCGAACCTAGACTTCGAAGAATCAAGCTTCGTTCTAGAGATGGTTCTGCAACTCGATCTAATCGGTGTCTAGGAAATCTAACCTTGACTTCCAGGGGTTAATCTTCATTATGGAGATAATCCTGAAACTCTCATCAATTGTCACATCAAACTATTCATTGAATCAATGCGCTGCTCGCACATCAATTCAAAGAGGGGCAAAATGTAATACCCCAAAATTGGCATGTTGCTATCCTAACCAATTTTGTTGTATTTAGTCTCAATCTATCAAATTTCTAAATCATCAAAGTCCTATTATACTAGGCAATTCTGTCATCTTAATTGACTGTACTTGACTTAGTTTGAAATGCAGAAATCCTAAATTTGCATTAATCACATGCTACATTTAATTCTTAAATATCAACTATAATTGGCTAAATAAACCCTGCGATTGATTAATTTAATTAAAAAGTCCTAGCACTTTAATTAAATTAAATCCACCCTCTTTAGCTAAAACAAATAAAAAGGAATTAAATAAATATTTGGTTTTTTAAATAAATATTCTCATTTCAATAAATGAATTTAATTATTCAAATAATTGAGAAAATCCATTTATGAGGCAATATTGTATTTATGTAATCAAATATTCTCTCAAAAAATCTTCTCTTCAATTAAGAAAAGGAAACTTTGAGTTAGCTGGAAATTCAAAAGTGCAACAAATCAGTTAACTACTCCACACACTCAAAAGGCAAACAGTTGATTATCTCTCTACAGGAAAATTTCTATTTTGAACCGAACTCTCATTCAATCTCCACCATTCGTCTGATTCAATCTCGACCGCCGATTAAACTCGGGATTCTATAAAAGAACTCTCATTTCTCATTCATGGGAATCCCAACTTTTGAGCAACGAAGTGTTGTTGCATTACCATCTCAATTCATTTGCATTCAAAGCTTTCATTCTTATTGTAATAATTATTTCTAGATTAATATATCATGTTTTGATTAAATATGTACTTCATTTCTTAAATCTAGTTTACTTTTATTGTTATTAGATTAATGCTCATATTTCATTTCTAGGATAATCTTGCATACTCATTCTAGCTGAAACTGCATTCATTTCATTGATAAATCCTTCATTCTACTGTAGTCTATGGTTGTTGGAATCTCGATTCTAAGAGTGATCCCAAACTCTACCTAGATAGGAGGAAACAGGTCGAATCATCTAGGTATGCAAGATGAATGACTTCATATTCATTCTCGTATGTGGCTAATGAAAAATGACTATGTTAAAGTGTAAGGCTAAATTAGAGGCCCACATTTAGCTTATACAAAAACATGATCCTAAAATAGAATCTTCCCATGTTCTCCAACCTATTTTCAAATAAATAATCTTCAATTTGTTTATCCTTTTACAATATTTGATCGTCAGACTCAAGAAAATTCATCTTTAACTCTATTTTATTTTTAAACTAATTCTTTTACACAATAACAATATCAATTTTCAATCCTAGCTCAATTGTATTTGCATAGAATTGTTATTTATATTAATAATTGGAATGAACATGGTTTCATAGGAAAATAGCACATAGCATTTTCTTTTTTGAAGGTTAGATTTTTTTTATCTACACTTCCCCCCTCTCATTTATGAAATACATTTAAGGTTGTTATCATTTTAGCGATCTAAACACAAATATCATATATTTTACACTTAAGGAAGTTGAATTTCTTGTACTTTTGTATTTGATAAACTAGTCCTACCTAATTCACCATAGGATAGGCCTACAAAGGTTGACAAATTTACCCTAAAAAATGTTCATAATGTTACTCATCCACTAACAATACAAAAACTAGAAAGTGTAATACAAGAACATGTCTAATGTACATGTTGAAAGTGAAAAAATGTTTGAAACATACAGTATGGTAAATAATCTACATTTCAAGTACTTAGACATCGATGTGAATCAAGGAGACAACACATAAATTTTGGTGGGAAATAACTTGTATTTTATGTTGCACAAAATGTATTATTTAGTAGTAAAGCTAATTTAGACTCCATATAAGATATTGTTTGATGCAGAAATGAGTACATGACACATTTGAATAAAAATATATGTTCCCAAGTAAATAGAGGCATTCTACCAAGGAGTCACATAATGTGCCTCAAGAAAGAATCTATTTTTAGCTTAAAACAAGCCTTATATAGACTAAATTTGAAACGTACATTTCATGTTAACTTAGACCACTAGTATTTCTCCATGGGGTTTTGAGAAACACCATTTCTAAGAAAGAAAATGTTTTCCCTGAGAGTTCATCATCTATTTAGTTTTTGTGTTGGATCCTTCCACTTTCAGCACTTGCAAACGGATTTATTGTACCATTTATGACAGTTGGGTTTCTTTTCATGAAAGCTTCATTTAGAGCAGATTGAAGATCATAAGGAGTGCCAACTAGATATCCTTTTCCCCTAAAAGCTTCCATCATAGTATGGTATGCTTCTCCTATGACAAATGAAGTTGGTGTAGGATCATCCTTGTATGGCCCTTCAATATCTTATACATTTCTTCTATCTCCACCATAGACACCACCATTATTGAAAATGATAACAATGATAGGTAATTTATATCTTACTAATGTCTACAATCACCATTAAAAGAAGATAGTTCATTAGATTCATTACCATATCCTATAGACTTTGAATTTAACAAAACAACTATGATAGTTTTTAGGGCATTGTAAATCATCAATAAATATGTTATGTCAAATGGGTTTTCTTGTAAATTGAAGTTAGTTGTCAACTTCAAATATTATAAATCACTTTCATCAATGCAAAGAAACTTAATTAACCATGAGACATCCACAAATTAAGTGTTTTTGTCATTATTCAACTATAACACTATCACAATGTAGGTTCTGATGTTATAGGCTAATTGAGTCAATTAACAGTCACCTTGGAAACTTCAATCTTTCAACAAATATTTCAATCACTACAGACCCCTAAGCATGATGAGTTAACATGAACTTCTTTTGTAATGGTTCAAGTCTTGATCTATTCATGACTATTGACATACATCCACACCCTTATTGCTATGAAAGTTTACATTTTACCAACTATGATATCAAAAGCACAAAGAAAAGTGCAACATACTATCAACTTCCCCCAACAATATTAATCAAGGATCAATGGCTATACAAGGTTCCTAAAAATATCCTAAGACAAATAACATTCATTATTTAATGTGTGTTGTGGAAAGCACCTTCATAGGGTTAGTTTGTAAAATAAATGAATAATGTAAGCTAAATACCCCAATTAGTGAGCTAAATATGCAAATAAAAGGCAATAAGCACTCTATGGATCTCTATTTAGATATGCTTATGCAAAGCTCTCAGCAAGCTTCCATTAGTGACAGCTCTAAAATGAGAATGATATGATAAGCAATTAAGTAAATCAATTCCAAAATGAAATTATGCCTAATTAACTCTATATTTTCCTTTCTAGCTCAAAAATGCAAGAGGTTTGATTATATTCTCATATTTGTGGATGATTTGTTCTTGATTTATGCCTTTCTTTTATAGGTTTTGGCAAGGGTAGGGGGTGGAGTTTATTTGATGATGGTTGAGTTGAGGTTAAGTCCATGGCTCCACCTTTGGAGACAATTTAAATGGATTTTCCTCAAAACTTAGGACAAAGAGACTAAATGGGTGGCCATGATGCTCTCACCTTATGTGTGATTGAGATTCGTTGTGAGCTTGATCCATGTGAATTTGATCCTTAAATCCTATTGGTTGAGGCATTTTCCTCCCATGTGGTGTTGAGTGAAAATAGGGATTAATTAATTGAATTAAAATGATTTGTTTAGCCACATGTGCCCCTTAAATAGGCTGATTTGATTTAAATTGAACTATACAATTAATTATATTAATTACGCAATATATTAATTTAATTTGATTTATTAGATTTAAATTGATTTAATGGATTTTGATTTTCAATTAAATTTGGATTATGGCTTGATTGCAATTTTGCTTTGATTTTAGCTTGATTTTAATTTATTGCTTTGATTTTTCCTTGGTTTCTCACTTGAATTAATCTTTTCCATTTTCAAGTGATTACAAATGCCCGTCTTTGAATTGATGTGTGAAGTGTATCAGTTCAAAGAATGTCCTGATTATTTTGATGTAGAGTTACTGATTAGATTGATGTTTGATTTGATATTGATAGAAGATGCAGATTTTGATTAGAGGATTGATGCAGTTCTGATTGATTGAAGTCCTTGATGGTCGATATGATGATAGGTCGCCGATATGATTCCTGATTTGATGTTTTAATGCCCCACTTGATTATTAGAAAAAAAAAATTGATGAAAGATTGAGCTTTGATTTGATGTTATGTTCCTGATTTGATGATAACAATGTTGGTCCTGATTGTTTGAGTGTATGCCACCTTGGAAATGGAATGAAATTTGATTTCAGTTTAAAGATATTGCATTTTTTATCAATTTGAGTTGAGAATATTCAAATAATAGTGAATTTTGATTTCATTTTCGATAATGTATTTGCAATGTTGTGATGGCACATGCCCCTGATTTGGCCGATGGGTTATGAAAATTTTGGTCCCAGCTCATTTTTTGGTCAAAAATGCCCCTTTTAGGTCAAAATGGGCTATATAAAGGGGTGAAAGATCATTTTCACTATTCATTTTTACCCTCCTCTTTTTCATTTTCACTCTGATCCTCTTAGCCTTCTTTGATGTTGATCCCTATTCGAGAGCATAGATTCGAGTGTGGTCAATGGTATCAGTAGCCACCTAGCTACGGACCTTTGGTATGTACCCCTGACAACCTCTTTTGTCTAATTTTAGCATTTAATTTGAAAAAAAATGGATTTTTCTAGGATAAGACCTATTTTTTACTTTTTAAAATTTTGCTGCACTTTTAAAATTTTTAGCAGCGTGTACACAAATTCTGCAGCACATCCATGATTTTTCGCACCACATTCAACTAGTTTAGTTGTGTGTACAAATGCTAGATTTAGGGCATCATTTTGCTTTTACCTTTTTTTGCAGCGCTTTTAATTTTGAATGTGCATTTAATATTTTTATTAGCGCGTACATGGTATTCCTGTAGTGCATACTAAATCCTATAGTACTTACACTTTGTTGTAGCGTGTACAATAGTTCTTGCTGCACTTTTGATGTTTTAAGCAGTACTTTTGATTTTCAGCACTTTTAAGCAATGAAATAGTGCGTACACCCTGTTTGGAAAAATTTGTGAACCTTTTAGTCAATTTTTTGATCTATTTGATATCATTAATTAGTTGATTGGCTTAGGTTTTTGAGTCCTATTGATAGTGAGTCATATGATGTCAGTTCAAGTCCTATGATATTGAATGTTTGATGCTCAATCTTGATTTAGATGGTGGATGATGATAAATTTTCCATCCTCTCTAAATAGAATCAAGAAAATTGATTGTGGTTTGATTAGATTTGATTGGTTGATTGACTTAAGATAATCCAATAGTTTATGATTTCAATACCTGATGTATTTAAACTTGCTTTTGTAGGCTCTACTTCAGAAGCTAGTTGTTTGGGGCTTATTTCCTTTGCTATTTGATATGATTAATGATTTGAGCAGTCGAGAGAACTAACTGATAGGTTGATGCAATCTATCCTTTCTACTGTCTCTCCCTTGATTCTACATGAATTAAGGTCTTCTCACCGCTATAGCAGAGCATTGGCACTCTGACTATAATACTTTTCATTTACCAATGGGAGATATGATGATCACTCTCGAGGACGTATACAGGTTACTGTGGATCCCTACTCATGGGGAGATCATATATTATGACTAGGTCTGCGATGGTATAGTATGTAGATGCCTCTTTGATGATCCGACCATCAGAGATGAGAGCATCTAGTGGGCTTAGTTTACCTCGTTCCCCATGCTTCCAGCAGTACTAGGGGTACTCATCGGTGGTTTCTTGGTTCCTGATCGGCAGGGACATGGGTTTGTAGTTGGTTGGGGCCAGATCCTGGAGGACCTAATCGCTCATCCTCGTAGGTTTGATTGGGGTTCATGTGTGTTAGCTTAGTTATATCATGAGCTTCATGATGTTGTATATCGGCGTAGGGCTACTCTCTCTATTGGATTAGTCCTACTTCAGTTATGGGTATGGGAGAATATTCCCGTCACTTGACCTATTGTCATGTGTCATCGAGATGTCAGATGGCCTTTTGCCTAGATATATGATGGAATGGTTGTGTAGGCCCACAAGGGTAAGGTGGATTACTAGTGGCATATTATTGATGATATTGATCAGGTGATCTGGAGACTATACATAGGTTGTGAGCCATGGCCAAAGGACACAACATAGCTTCCCTATATCTACATGCCTCATTGGATGATAGGGCAGATGCCCTTGGTTATCAAGTAGTTCTATTTCCACGAAGTTTTACGTCATGTTGGGTAGATATAAGGAATGCCTCAGGGATTGTCCCTTTATGATCATGTATAGGTAGAGAGACCCCTTTGGGATCCCTAGATTGACTATAGGAAGGCACAAGATGATTAACTATAGCTGCCCCACCTTGCATGGGATATGAGAGATCATATTGTTGACATCGACATGACCAATGATTATGTGTAGTGGTTCATACGGATCCCATTTACTAGATTTATAAATATGGCAGAGCTAGTACCCAAGATTAAGGAGGTGTCTGATGATGATGGTGGGCATGTCGACAGTGGTGGGAGATGGAGTCATCAGGGATGATGGGCTGGTAGGAAGACATGAGGAGGTAAGGTTGTTATTCTTGTTATTTCTTCCCTTGCTCCTATCAGAGGTAGAGTCCGAATGAGAGGCAGATGGGTTAGGCTGAGGGGTGGTCCTTAAAGAGCACTCCACTAGGTGGGTGTTAATAGACTAGCTAGATGGGGTTAGCATAGAGTGAAGGTGTTCAAATAGGTTGGGCCTTAGATAGCTGCAGATTTGGATGTATATATAGGTGGCACAAATTCTTGTAGATCAGGCATAGACACCTCCTCCATAGGGTCCTCCTTCTTCTATTCAAATTCCATCTTCTTCATCTATTCCATCTTCTTTTTTTCTCCCCTCTTCTTCTTCTATTCCATATTTTTCTATGGATCTACCATAGGCTCCTCCGCAGGCTCCCCCTACATAGGCTGCTCTTGTAGAGGCACCCACGTTGGCTTCTGATGTTCAGTCTTTATAGTCCAAGGTTTCAGAGATTAGGTAGCAGGTCAAACAACTGGGTAGTATGATGCTGACATTTATGGCTGACATGAGTCAGCATAGGCTACAAGTGAGCTCCATTCAGTGTCCTAATACTGGTCTTGATACCGATGGTGCTGACGGTTTTGGTAGTTGATGATATATGATTGAGCCATTCTTTTTATGTATATTATGATTTTTTTTAATATCAAGACATTGGACTCATATTCTTTTATTAGATGATGTTTATTTATTATTGATACTTGTTATGGTTGATGGACTTTGATGATACCATGGACTCTGATATTCATTGATAGATTTACTTTATATGATGTCATTATGTGTTGGACTTATTTTTTAGGTGCTTTATATGATATACAGATCTATATGATTCTATCTCCATATGCTATATTTGTGTTCTTGTCAAATGTAGTATTATGATATCAATGCACATGTTTATTTATGCAAATGAGAATGTCTTATTTATGACATAATGTAGATGGATGCATGTGATACATGGTTTAATGTTAATGATGTGTTAAAATGATATTTAATGACTTAATGATTAATTCTATGTGATGATGTTTATGGATATAATTATATGATGTGTGGACGATGTAATGCAATGTAATGTGATGGATGTAATATGATAGATGTATATGAAATGGAAGGATTTTAATGCACTTATATGATGTAATGTATGGATTTTGATGATAAAATGATTAATGATGAATGCAATGATAAATGAATGTGATAATAGATGGATGTAATAGGATATATGGATGCAATACATGATCTTAATGATTTGATAATATAACGATTAATGAAAAATCCTAATGCAATGCAATGATGCACTAAATACTCTTATACCCCTAAATGTAAATTCAAAGTGTTAAATGAAATGATCCTAATGAATGCACCTTAAAGAAAAAAGCAACATACCAATGAGATGAAATTAAATGCAATGCTTATAGTGAACTTAATGCAAGTGCAATTAATAATGTCCTAATGTGAACTAAAATGATGTAATGGAATGAATACAATTAACATATGGGATCTGAAATGAATGCAAGCTAGGGTAATACAATTTTAAAATGAACTTAATGATATGAGCTATAATGATTGATACAATGAATGTGACTAAATGATATGAATCAAAATGAATGTAAACTAATGCAAATGCACTTTAATGAATTTAATGCAACTAAGGTAATATGCCTTAAAATGAAATTAATCTAATGCAATGCAGCCTTTGATTTTGATTTTTGATGATTTCCAACACACTCTATGACATAATGTTTTTGATGAACTTTTGATTTTTGATTTTTGACTGAACTCCACCCCCTCCTTTTCTCTTTTTCAAATCAGTTTTTGAGCTTTAAGAAAGACAAACAACTTAAATACATTTAATCCATGTTGCATTCCCATTCTTGGTATAACTATCACTGATTGGAATCAATCATGAGAGTATGAATACTGCTTTCATTGGATTCTATGTTGCAAGTGGATTTTGGTATTATGATATTTAAAATCAAAATATCCAAGGTATCATGTTGTGTAAACAAAAAAAGATCTCAGTTTTTCCATATGTATATGTCCTCAATGATTCTTTGATAATCATGTCCTTAGACGAATGATACATTCTTTAAAATCTTGAACTTAAGACACTCATTTAGAAATCAATAAAATATCATGCTTTCATCATTGCTTGTCTAGTTTAAAAACTTTCATCGATTCACTTGAAAGACATGAATTCATCAATCAAGTAATCACTTAGAAAAAAAAAATTCACTATTTTTCAAATCCATATTTCAAGTATAGTTCCATCCATTTTATACTTTTAATCTTGATAAAGATAAGGTCTTTGTGAGATCTTGGATCAAAATTTTGTGTTTGTTTGATTGATGTTAGGATTAGGATTTGATCATGTAAGTGTTGTACTTGTATTTTGATGAATTGATTTGGTGTTAGATTGACATTTACTTTGATGAATCCTCCCTCATTTAAAATAGATTTTCCCCTTAGTTAGATGTTATTGCACTTGTTAGACTTGGGACATTTTGTAGATTAGTGATGAAAGCTTTCAGGTACTTACAAATGAAACTGTGGGGTTTTATTATGCAATATATACAAATGTTGGCAAATGAAATATTGACAAGGATGACGAATAGGCATCAGACTGACTTGGACTTTCAGTGGCACCTATTTACCTGGTTTTCACTGATTGAATGGATTTTCTCTTTTTTTGTTTTTCAAGCTTTGTCTCTTTTTTTGCTACCAAGGTGCCTATTTGCTAGGTTTTCACCAAGGCACTTTTTCCTTTGTCCATTTTTTTTGTATTTTCTCTTTTTCAATTTTTTTTTATATCGTCAAGGTGCCTATTTTCTAGGTTTTCACCAAGACAACATATTTTTGAGGATCATTTCTGAATGTTTTTGGATTTCTTCATGGTCAATTTTCCAATGTTTTTGATATTTTTTACATTTCTAATTTGTTTTCTCCTTTTCCATTTTTCAATTTTTTTGGATTTTTCAGGATCTCTTATGACTATGTACAATAAATAGGATTCTCTCTCATCTAATTCTATGATTATTTTTCTTTATACCCTTTCATCTGATTTATGTGTAGAATGTCTTAAGGTGTATACTGTTGATGGGTTCTTGCGATTCTTCTCCCTCGCAATCAGATAGTTTGTAGGTGCCTATTCCAAAAGAAAAAGTGATCACAAATTGTCCTAACCAATTTTCATCCCATTTTCCTTTCTTCTCTCTTTTCGCTTGATTTTTAGGGTTCTCTCGCAAGACTAGATCACCTATTTGGAATGTCCTTGGTTTAATGTCCTTGTTGTAGCTCCTTAACATTCGATTCTGATACACTTTTAAATGGTCAAAATATTGTTTCTCTCTTTCATCTAGTTGCTCCAATTCATGTAACTCAACAACCCTATAGTCATCTTCACTCAGTAATCCATGCAATGAGACTCTTAAAGATGAGACTTCTACCTCCAAAGGTAAAACTACTTCAACTCCATAAATAAGTGAGAATGGTGTAGCTCCTGTTGGCATTCTGATACTTTTTCTATAAGCCCATAGAGTAGGGTTTAGTTGAATGGGTCAATCTCTACCTAAATTATCTATTGTTCTCTTCAAAATTTTCAAGATGTTCTTGTTTGCAGCTTCTTCTTGTCCATTACCTTATGGGTAATATATTGAAGATGAGTGATGTACCACATGAAATTTTGTACATAATTATTTCAAGTCCTTGTTCTTGAAATGTTTTTCATTATCCATTATGATGGCATGAGGAAAACCATACCTTAAAATTATGTGGTTTATTATGAACATGGAAATTTTCTTTCCTATGGCAGTGGATAATGGCATAATTTCTACCCATTTTGTAAAATATTCAGTTGCTGTAATGATGAAGTTGTGACCATTTGAGGATGGTGGATAAATAATTCCTATAAAGTCCAAACCCCATTGATAAAATGGCCAAGGTGTAGTCATTGGATGTGGTTCTTGTACTAGCACATGAATCAGGTTCCCATGGTATTGACATTTCTGAAAAAAAATTGCAAAGTGAAAAGCATCTTTCTCCATAGTAGGCCAATAATATCCTATCCTAAGAAGTTTCTTAGCTAGGGTTAAACCATTTGAATGTGACCCACAAATTCGTTCATTGATTTCTTGTATGGCTAAAGTTGATTGCTCCTTCTCTAAACACCTTAAAAGCATTCCCTCTAGAATTTTATGATACATTGTGTTAGATACTAGGGTATAATGAGAGGCTTGTCTTATGAAACTTTTCTTTTGGTTTCAATTTTGGTCCATGGGTAAAGTTTTGTCTTTTAGGTATGTATAAATGGATCCATACCAAGGTGACTCATCCCACTAATAGACAGATGGTGTGGGGATGGGAAGGGTCAAGTGCAGGTTGTCCAACTTCTACCAAGAATTTTTTGGAAGTATAAATGGGAAAGTAAAACTGAGAGGGGGGAGTGAATCATAATTTACTTTCTTATATCCTTTTTAAACTATTAGGACTTTATGCATCATGTAATCAAAACTTGATCATTCTAAGTAACATAACATGTCAAGCAGCATAAATAAAATCACACATAACACAATAAATTTGGTAACCCAGAAAACCTAGAAAGGTAAAACTGGGGTGGGGATGACACCCACAAATATTCACTACTGCAGTAATAAGTGTTTTGATATTAGGGCTTACAAAATGTGATCAAATATGATCTACCCTGTGAAAGGTTTCCTTGATTAAAAGCTAAAAGACTTGTTTAGTCTACCTTGTTAAAGGATTTATAAACTTACAACAAAGTAAGTACTTGGTAAAGAGATTTACAAAAAGTTTGCTAGGACTACTCGGTTAAGAGATTTACACTGATACATTCATAAAAATGTCTCAGTACTTGATCTTTTGGTTTGCACTTGTAAGCTGATTACAGATCTTCTCTTTACTGTCTATCTATGATCTCTTCTATTTGATATTTCTTAATTCTGCCCTTTTCACTACTTTACTCGGTCAAAGATCTTTGTCTAAATACTTGACTATTCTTTCTGATCATAGTATTCATCCAATCTCAATATCTCTCTGTTCTCTCTGATTCACACGCTCTAATTTGATCTAGATCTTGCTCTTATATAACAACAAAAATGTTTTACGATTTCAAGATCTACGGTACAGATTTATTTCTATTGCCACCTAACCTATACAATTTTCTAATTGGCTCTAGGATTTACATGGGGATCAATGCTAATAACATAAATGCGTAATTACCTTCATGATTATCTCAATAGACAAAATAAAAAACATTATTATCACCAAAAATGGTTTACCTCGATCATTGTGCCATTCTAGACTTGCATGCCAATACTAACTCACTCAGAAAAGGTTATCTCTAGCACTCGACATTGACTGTACTCAGCATTGGTTCAACTTCTCTATCAATCAATAATCATTGATGTATGTAACTCTACAACTACTATATTCTTGACATATTACAAACATATAGTGACCTTGACTTTACTTGGCAGTACTACTTCTCGGTAAGTATACAATACAAAACTCGGCCTTTACAAAATGACTCGGTCACAGTGATGACCGACCATCATTGCCTAGATATGACTAAGTGTGAAAACACTAATGGTCAACAAAACTACAGGGATCTACAATCTCTCCCTTTGATTTTAGTGGAAAAAACACTTTGTCATGATATTCATATTTACAATTTCAGAAGTATGTTTGTAATATCCTAATACTCTCCTAATACTCCCCCTGAGATACATATTCAAAATTGTGTTACCTATCCATGTTCACACTTGTGTCATGATGATTCCCCCTTTTTTTTGACATGACTAATTTCTTCATTAATAGGAAGATCACAAATCTTTTCCAGAAATGGTTGATGCAACACCGTGACCATGTATAGTGCATCCATCCATGCTGTTGAGGCAAGTTTTAAAACTTCTGTCTGCACTTCCAAGTTGGCAGCTAAATTGATGAGTCCTTCAGTGGTGGACATATTTGGATCACTCTGAATTAATGTTTTAGCGTTGGCTAATTTTTTCTATATAGCCTCCAAATGTGGTATTAAGATAGATTGAATAGAAAGTAGGCGAGAATGAATCTTGCCATCATTGGCCATCAGCTCGGCTAATTTTCCTTGTGTCTGCATCACTTTCACATAATGTCCAACAGTGGTATCTGGATCCAAAGTCAGGGATTGACTTGTAGCTTCAAGATCTCTTTCTTGAGAGTCTCAAGAAAATGTTGGTTCTCATCTATGAACAGTTTAGCATTACAGAGTTTAGCCAATAGAGATTGTCCATTCACAACTAATCTCTTGGTCTCCTTTACCAAATTTGACATTTCAATTTGTTTTATTGCTATCTTAGTGGATACCTTGTTTAGCATTTTGGACTCAAATCACCTTTCTGACCATTCATATAATTTATCACTTGCACAACCAACTTCATTATTAACTTTTTGAACAATATGTACAAGTTGTTCTAATATCAAAATAGAACTATTTACATCTGATAGGTCATAAACCTCACTAAATATATCCTTAATTTCATGAAGAACTTGTTTCTGTTGATGCTCTCTTCTGAGTTCTACTTGTTTGCTTTTCCTTGTTAGAAAATCTTTCATTATCTGTAATTGTTAAAAAGAAAGATTATCTGTATCCCATTTTCATATAACAATTACTTCATCAATTGTTACCTCATCTTTCTCCTTTGGTGTTCTTGGCAGGGTGCTTCCACTCGGCATTTGTATAAGGGCCTTAATTGCCTCTTGTTCCTTTGGCTCTTGAGCTTCAATGATTTTACCTTTGGTGCTTCCTTCTCCTTTCTCCTTCTCCTTGGCATGAGAACTAATAGCTTGTTTATCCAATTTTATTCTATGTGCTTTTGTGCTATGTACTTCCTTAGGAGGACTTTGAATTTTGTCTTCTAGTTTGATTTTTTCCTTGGCAAATAGAGTTAGTGGTACTGACTTGATGGGTTCCTCAGTAAGACTTGTACCGACTAACTTATCAATAGTATCAACTCCAAGTTTAGTAGAATTTCCATCAGAAGATTGTGTGCTTGAGATGGTGGGATAATCCATGACTTGCAATAGTACAGTATTGCTACCTGGTAGGGGTATGTCAGTTGCACTTGTGTTCTTTAAGTCATCCTCAGTTAAGAACAAATTCTTAATGGGGCTCTCCTCTAGTATGTCAACAATATGAGCTTCATAAGTATCTTATTGTTTCATTTCCTTAGGAGTATTAGTCTCCATTTTACTATGTGTTGCTTCAGGTTCTGCAGCCTGTGAAGTGCTAGAAACCTTTCCTTCATCTTTATCAACTAATAGTCCAAACACTATTTTCCAAATTTTTAAACTTTCCTGCACAACATCTTCAACCTTGTGTTGAAGAATAAGATGGGCTCTAACCTTAGGATCAAACTTTTCTCTATATTCCTTAATTATCTATTTGATGTTTGCAGGAGTGAGAGAGGATTCAACCTATGCCAATGTGCTTTCTCTTATTTCCTTCTCTGTTTGTAAAGCGTACTCCCACTTTTGTGCGACCCGGTTGCACAATTCCTTTGGAATCCTATTTTCAATCTCAATTGCAAACATCTTGAAAATGCATAACATTTCAAGAAAAACATCCTCCACTTTCTCTTTATGTCCAATGCTCATTTGTCCAAAATTTAATCTTTTTATCTCATCAATTACAGTTGTGCTAGTAAGCTTAAGACATAATTCATCAAGAGTGATTTGATGTGTACCCTATTGTGTAACTTTCCTTTTCACTTCTTCATCACTCTTAGTTTCTTCATCTTCAGTTAGAACAAGTTTCCTTCTCAGTTTCTTCATAGCATCGGTCAGCACTGTCTTGGGTTTTCGCTTGATAGATGTAGGAGACACATTAGGAGTCTCCGCAACATTTCTCCTAGTTCTAGGCCTTAGTGATGGTGTCATTGTCACTTTTCATTTCAACACTTTTCCTTTTAGTGGTGACTTGGCAATTACTGGTTTCTTTTCTTCTTCTTCTTTCTCTTTCTCACTCTCACTGGTTGCACTCTTTTCATCTTCTCCCAACCATTGGGTTAACTCTAATGGTTTATCTTTCTCAGATTCTTTAACATATTCTTCCAGATTTTTCACTATTTTCTTTCTTCTCCTCTCAATGGTAGCAGCTAATAATCCTAGAGATATCTTTGATTTGGCCTCTTCAAATGTACCAAAGTAGGGGGCCTTAGCATCAATTTCCTCAACTAATAGTGTTGTGATTGTAGCAATTGCTTCATCAATATTGAGTTCATAGGGTAATGGAATCAACCATGAAACGCTAGGTAGGATTGCCTGTGCATAGGTAAAGTCTTTGTCTACTAGAAAACATATGTCTTTTCTATATTTCTCAATCAGATACATAGGGACTCTAGTCCTATTCCTCATCTTCTTCTTAAATTCAATAAATTAATTATCCATTATCCCTTCAAAATCATCACCTATCTGGTTTATAAACTCATTTATTTGAATGGTTATGGGCTTCTTCTTATCCCATATTACATTACCATGTGTGGGGAAACACTTCTTGACATAAAAGAATATATAGATCAGTAGGGAACCAAACTTACACATAGAGTTCTTTGTTGTCTGGATGGAGCTCAGGTTCTTAGCAAGTTGGGTCAGTTGGAGCTTGAAAAGATCATATTTGTGCCCTTTCTTAACTATTTTCCATGCCTGGTCCACTGCCATATAGGGGACGCTATCCAACTGACTAGACTGATAAAATTTGTGCAAGATAACTCTGACGGTGAAGTCAATTACTGGATCTGTAATGGTGGAAATTGTCCTTCCGCACTTGTTCCAAATTTCTTGTGTTTTCTTGAATTTATTCTTTGCTTGTGCATTTCATTGTTCTCTTCCCTTCAATCGTAGGGTAACTAGTAACTTTGTGTATCATTTCCTTTGTGATCTTTACCGGTTCATCTTCCATCCATAATTTCATGTCGTGCACTCGACCCAAAACAATCTTTATCCATTCAACTTTAAAGTTTTGTGGGAAATATATGGCATGCACCAACCCTTGATCGGCAACAACCTTGTGTTCCGGCTTCAACACTCCATAGACACATAATTTCTCATATGCTTCCCTGATCTCATAATCCCCAATTTCCCCAATTTTGCACATATAGTAAGATCTCATGTCATCCATCATTAATACATTCTCTGGAGTTGATGATAGGGCTCCATTCAAATCTCCTTTTATGGTGCTTTCTTATATTCTCTTGAATACCCTTAGTTTGCAAACTTCATTTCTCACAATTTGTACATTAAAAACTTCCATTCCCTATTTCTTGACTGGTGCGGTTGAAGATGAAGCCATTTCAAACTAAAATTTTCAAAAATAGAATATTTACTCAGTAAAATACCTTTTTTTCTATAACCCTATAGATGAATTTTGCCAACGGCACACTGTGAAAATTTAGAATTGCTTCGCTCGATTTGGTTTGACAAATTCTGAATTGCTCTCTCAAATCTCGATTAGCCTAGTAAAATGAATAACAACAATTCTGTGCTTTATAAGATCTGAAAAATTAGGATTAGGGCCTCATAAATGCTAATAAATGCTTTGAATAGGTTTTGGTGGAGTACAATTGTCTCTACAGAACTCATATTAATCCTCGATTAAATACAAGCTCGGTGAATGTAACCGTTGCGATATAGCTTGGCATATATATAGCATTTCGGCCAACATAGGTGCTCGACAAACATTGCTAGGTCGGTCAAGATACTAATGCTCAACATTATAAGTGGAATTTTAAGTTTTTCTCAGATATGTCCTAATGCATCTTAATCTATGCAGATATGGACTTTTGCTCACTATTATGTTAGGAACTGATGAAAGATAAGTTTTGCAAGGATCAGTTCCAAACATACCTTTTAAGCTTAGTTAGAAGAAGTGTGATCACCTGATCCATCAGATTGGGTGAACTCAAATGTGTTTTCTTCACTTGTTGTTCCTTCTTCTCTCTTCTTCCATGACTGGTTCATCTGATTCGTTAATTTCTCATGAATGTCTCCATTCTAGTTATTGTCATTGCTCAGCATGGGTGATCTACAATATTTCTTCAAATGATCAACCTTTTTACATCTATAAAAAACCATGCTTCCATTCATCCAACTCTTAGATTTGCCTCTAAAATGAGTCTTCATGCAATTAGCTCTGATGTGTCCATACTTACCACAATAGTGACAATTGTACCAAGTGTTGTAATCCCAATTGTAATAGTTGTGCTTTTTGACTGACTTTGTTTGCTCACTAGATGACCACCTTGGTTTTGATTTGCATTCAAATGCTTTGTGCCCATATTTCTAACAATTGAAACAACTTCCTTGAAACTTAGGTGAGCTAACTTTTGATCTACATTCATGTGCTTGATGACCATGCTTTTTGTAGTTAAAACAATGTCCTTTAAACTTAGGTTTAGAATCAGACTTACCATGTTTTCTTGTGCATATGTTTGTTGTATGTCCTGGCTTTCCACAGTGATGACAAGTGGCTTGGTGTTCTTTGGTTTAGCAGTCTTCTATTCTCTATTCATTGATGATTCTCCTTCTTCAGTAGATGAATGTTCATTTAGTCCAAGTCCAGATCTGTCACCAGATCTCTTAGGTGACCTTAACAGTTCTTCAAAATATTTTAAAACTTCATTAGTTTTGTTCATCCTTTCATTAATTTCTTTCTTAGTTCTCAACTCATGTTTCAGCTGATCATTTTCAGATTTTAGTTGATTGATCTCCATGTCTTTCCTACCCAATTCTTGATTTTCCAGCAGTAGTTGGTCAACCATATCTAGTTGATTGTTAGTCAACCTTTGCATGTCACTTGTTCTTTCATCTAGCCTTATTGAAATTTTCCTTTTGTCTTCTTTAGCCATTGCCTTATCATCTTAAGATTTCTTTTTCTGCTCCACTACTTCATAGAGTCTAATAGATTGGATTTCTTGTTCTCTCCTCAGAGTCTTGATTTCATCATTCAGTATGGTATTTTTCTCCACCAGTTCTTTTATATCTTTATCACTCTCGGTAGAGTTACCATTGTCAAATAATCCATAAATGTCTTCCTCTTTGTACTATGGCTCACTTTGTTGAATTACAATCTCTCTTGTCTTGCTCAATGATTTCTTCAGTTCTCCTCTGGCTGCTTCCAGCTATTGTAATCCTAGTTGTACTTCAATCTTTTGGTTCTCTATAAGATTTCCCAATTTTTAGGTTTCCATCTTAAGATCTTTTTCCTCAAGTGGTTAGACTTCCTTGTGAGAAACCTTTTTCTCTGATACCAATTGTTGGAAGTATAAATGAGAAAGTAATACTGAGGGGGGCAGGGGTGAATCAGAATTTACTTTCTTATATCTTTTTTAAACTGTTAGGACTTTATGCATCATGTAATCAAAACTTGATCATTCTAAGTAACATAACATGTCAAGCAGCATAAATAAAATCACACATAACACAATAAATTTGGTAACCTAGAAACCCTTGAAAGGTAAAATTGGGGTGAGGATGACACCCACAAATCTTCACTACTACAGTAATAAGTGTTTTCCTGTTAGGGATTAAAAAATGTGATTAAATATGATCTACCCTGTGAAAGGTCTGCTTGATTAAAAGCTAAAAGACTTGTTCAGTCTACCCTGTTAAAGGATTTATAAACTTAAAACAAAGTAAGTACTCGGTAAAGAGATTTACAAAAAGTTTTCTAGGACTACTCGGTTAAGAGATTTACACTGATACATCAGTAAAAATGTCTCAGTACCTGATATTTCAGTTTGCACTTGTAAGCTGATTACAGATCTTCTCTTTACTATATGTCTATGATCTCTTCTATCTGATCTTTCTTAATTCTACCCTTTTCACTACTTTACTCAGTCACTAATCTCTATCTGAATACTTGAATATTCTTTCTAATCATAGTATTCATCCGATCTCAATATCTCTCTGTTCTCTCTGATTCACACACTCTACTCTGATCTAGATCTTTCTCTTATATAACAACAAAAACATTTTACCATTTCAAGATCTACGGTACAGATTTATTTCTATTGCCGCCTAACCTATACAATTTTTTGATTGGCTCTAGGATTTACATAGGGATCAATGATAATAACATAGATGCATAATTACCTTCGTGATTGTCTCAATAGACAAAATATAAAACATTATTATCACCAAAAATGGTTTACCTCAATCATTGTGCCATTCTAGACTTGTATGCCAATACTGGCTCACTCGGCAAAGGCTATCTCTGGCACTCGGCATTGACTGTACTGGACATCGATTCAACTTCTCTGTCACTCGGTAATCATCGATGTATGTAACTTGAAAACTACTATATTCTCGACATATTGCAAACATATAATGACCTTGACTTTACTCGGTAGTACTACTGCTCGGTAAGTATACAATACAAAACTCAGCCTTTACAAAATGACTCGGTCATAGTGATGACCGACCATCATTGCCTAGATATGAATAAGTGTGAAAACACTAATGGTCAACAAAAATATAGGGATATATAGAATTCATATATGGTGCTTTGATCTGGTATTTGGACAAGTCAAGCTAATGTAGCCATTGCATCTGCTGCTTTGTTCTTATCTCTTGGCACTTGTTCAAAAGTTATCAATGTGAAGTACTTCTTGAGATCTTCATCATGTTTTTGTAGGGTATCAACTTATCATCTTTGGTTTGATACTCATCATTTATCTAGTTAATAACCAATTGAGAATCCCCAAATATTTGCAACTCTGACACCTTCCACTCCAATGCTAATTTGATGCCAATAAATAGTGCTTCATACTCAGCTATATTATTTGTGTATGGAAATAGTAGCTTGTATGACTTAGGAATTTTTGATCCTTAAGGAGTAATTAGTAGTATTCCTGCAGCTGATCAATGTTGGGTTTAAGAGCCATCAAAGTATAACTTCCATGTCTTTGCTTCAACATTATTTATCTCTGAATCTGGAAATTCTACTTGAATAGGATTATCATCTTGTAAGGGTGACTCTACTAGTTGATCTGCTATCACTTGGCCTTTGATTTCTTTTCGATCCACATATTCAATATCAAACTCACTTAGAACCATGACCCATTTGGCCAATCTTCCCGTGAGGGCTCTTTTCCTTAAGAGATATTTCAATGGATCAATTTTTTCTATAATTTTGATTTTATGAGATAGCATATAATGTCATAGTTTTTGTGAAGAAAAAAATACTACCGAACATGCTCTTTCAATGAATGTATAGTTCAGCTAATATTTTACCAATGTCTCGCTTATGTAATAGATGGATTTTTCTTTACCATTTTTATCCTCTTGAGCCAAAAGTGCTCCCAAAGCATGTTTTGTTGCTGAAATGTACAAGATTAATGGCTTCCCTCTTATTGTGGCATCAAATTAGGTGGATTCATGAGATAATTTTTAAGTAATGTGAATGCTTCTTCACACTTTTTGTCCCATCTAAATACTATGTCCTTGTGAAGGAGTTGAGTAAAAGAGTGACATTTCTCCGTGAGTTGTAATATAAATCTCCTGATTGATTGGATTCTTCCTTGAAGTGATGCCATTTGGCTTACATTTCGAGGTTCCTCCATTTCCATAATTGATTTTAATTTTGCGGGGTCTACCTCTATTCCCTTAGCTGAAACTATGTATCCTAGACATTTTCCTGATTGTACCCCAAATGCACATTTCTTAGGATTGAGTCTTACTTTAAATTGCTCCAATCTTGTAAATATCTTTTCCAAAATAAGTAGATGTTATTCTCTTGAATGATATTTTTCTATTATGTCATCTACATAGTTCTCTAGGAATTTGTGCATCATATCATGAAAAATAGTAGTCATTGCTCGTTGATATGTTGCCCCTACATTTTTGAAACCAAAGGGCATAACATTCAAGAAACATATCCCCCGCATGCATGGGAATGCCATTTTATCTTGATCTTCAGGTGCTATCTTAATCTGATTAAAGACACGAAAACCATCTATTAGAGAGAACATGGAGTGACTTGCTATCAAATCTACTATGGCATCTATGCTCGGGAATGGAAAATCATCTTTCAGACATGCGAGCTTGAGATATCTAAAGTTCATGAAAATCTTTATTGACTTGTCTTCTTTTGGAACAAGCACAATGTTTGATATCCATTTAGCATAATCAATGGCTCTTATGAGTCCCACTTTTAGTAATTTTTATAACTCCACTTTGACAAGGAGTGCTATGTGTGGGTGCATTTTCCTCAATTTCTATTTAACTAGTTTGAATCCTTCTTTGATGCTTAAATGATGCATTATTATGTTATGATCTAGTTATGACATATCATCATATGACCGTGCAAAATTGATTTGTCTCTCCTTGAAAATTTTTATGAAATCCTCTTTTTCTCCACTAGATAAAGATGTTGTTAGATGTATGATCCTTGGTTCTAATTCTAACCCAATATTGACTTTCTCTATCAGCTCAATCAAAATAGGTGCTCTTTCTTCATAGTGCTCAGGCAAAGTATCCAAATTCCCTTCCTTAGGTACCTTTGTTGAGTTTTCACTTTTGGAAACACTCTTTATTTTTTTATCTTTTTTACCTAATGCTACCACAATGTGGTTTTCAACATTAGATTCTTTCAATTTTTTTATTTTTTTTATATCTGAACTGAGAGTTTGGATACTTCCATTCATCACTTCTTCTTGATATTCAATGGTAGAAGAAGTTTCAACCATATTAAAGTATTGGGACACCATTTTATCATTGAAGAATGTGGGAAGGATAGTAGGTTTGATGGAATCTCATTCAATGAGCTCTAGATAGATAAGGGATAAGGAATCAATGTTTCAGTTTGGCTTGGTAGGGTTTAGGGACATGACCTCATTGGAAGGCTCAAACATTGTATCACTCAAATCTATGACATGTGCCTCTTCTAGGTGTTCTAGAGAACTCAGGTCAAAATCTTCCTCACTCAAATCCTCTTAGGTTTCTAATGGGTAAAAATATCTTGGGTTAAACCAAGGGTTAGATTCTCCTATATCAGGTATCCATGATGGAACATAAGCCTCTCCTACCCATGGATTTTCTTCAATTTCTAGACTTGGCACATTTTCTAAGACCTCTTGGCTAGAATGTGAAGCTTGATTCAGATTTGCTCCTGAGACTTGTGTTGGTACTCAAAATGCAGTTTTGAGGTACCATGTAAAATTTTGATTAGGTGCTCATTTTGGCTTTGTATTGCATGCTAGTATGGGCTTATTTGGGGTCATATCTTGAGGTCTATGTGTTTATTGCTTTGCATTCATCCTATCAAGTTGTTTTGAGTCCTTAGATGGCATGTTCAAATGGGTTTGCATCAGTTCGTTTCTAGGTCTCTAAGTCAGAAAATGCTTAAGTGTAAAATTCACTGGGAAGGGTCACTTTGAGGTTGAGTAAAATGCACCCTGGAGAGCGTCATGAAAATATGAGCCTAGCGTCTTGTTGTAAACTTTACATACTCTTTATGTGTCAATTTTTAGGCCTCTATGATAAGTTTTGACCCCATTTATTCATCCCCTTTCGGAGGTGTTTCCTAGTTTCTGCACTTGGCCCTTTTCCCAGTTTTGTCAGGAACCCTATTTGACATGTTATAAATTTTACCCGGTAGATTGGTAGAAAGCTTTTAATCATTTCCCTGCATTATAGACAAGTTTTACTCTACCCCTATCAGTTTGTAGCTCGTGATGAATCCATCTAATGAGAAATTGAAGCTGGTTCCATTTGCAGCTTTTGTGTTTTGCACTGTTTGGTTATTCACCAATTTTCCAGAGCCCTATTTCGACTGTGAATAACTCATGCCTAGTTGATCGGGTCAACAGTATGTTTGTCTCAGTGTATAGTAGACATAAAATACTTCCATGTTGTAAGATTGTGGCTCTTGATGTATTCATTTGGTCAATTTGCCAGATCTTTTCTGTTTGCAAAAAGTGCAAATTGACCAGTTATGTTTTCTGCAATTTTGTCAGAGGCCTTCTTTGCCTGCTAATAACTTTTCATAGGATGATCCTATTATCAAAATTTTTGTTATCCTATATTTTTGACAAGTTGTACTATATCTCATTCTGATTTGAGCGTCCTGCCAATCCATTCGTGCACTTTTCAAGGCTAATTCCAAATGTAGTTTATCAGGTTCTGACAGTGTGTTTGTAGGAGCAGAATGAAAAGGGAAACTTCAGAGGTTAATAACTTTCACCTCGGGTACAGTCAAGGGATGTCATTTTGCAGAGTGATTCTATGTATCTCAAGGTTTATGTCAGTCACGCGGTGAGATTTGTTCAGGTGATTTGGTCAGTTTTCAAAGCCAGTTCTAGAGCCAACTTAAGTGATTTCAGACAGAGCAGAAAGGCAATGTTTTAAGTGGCTAACTTTGGTCAGTTTTATCTTGTGGCTTGGGTCTCTTCGAGATTTTTTCTTTGACATGCATATTTGTTTGTTGGAGGTGAACATGTGTGCTCAGTGACATGACCCTATGATGGCTATTGGCTAGTTTTAAGGCCGCTCTCAAATGTCAGCTAACGTTATTTGGCAATCTTTGCAAAAGATAAAAGTGAAATAAATGGCCCAAACAAGATAATGCCATGATGTGTGAGAGCAAAGGAGTGTGTCACCGGTGTGAGTTATCACTAAGATTGGGTACAAGATATTTGTGTACGTAGAAATGGCTAGTGTTACTGGTGCTCATTTATCATTGTTGTTTTTTAGAGGGCAATGCATCAAGGTCGTGTCTCAAATTTTGAGAAAATCAAAGCAAAGTGATGTTGTGATGTCAAATATCATAGACAAATGCAAAGCATGTGGAGAAAAAGAAGATAAAAAAAGGGTTGAAGGCAAGAGCCAGTTAAAAAAAAAGTGTGAATGCATAGCCAGTCACGTTTTTTACCATAACTCAAAAAATACAAACTGGGTCGGGCTGAATTTTAGATATGTTTGAGATAACATTGTTTTCATTGTACAGCAAAAATTTTAGAAAACCCCAGTTTGAAAATAAAAAGTTATGGTCCTCTGAGTACTCACAGCAATAAAAAATCAGCAAGGCTTCCAAAAGTTTAATCCCACATTGCTCAAGAAATGACCATTTCAAGTGTTTAAAAGATATACTACTCACATAATGAAATGAATAAAGAGAAGAAGGCTCTCAAGAGTGTGCACAACTAGTGCATTGGGATGCATGCCAGTGACCATAAAGCACTAAATTTTGCATAAAAATGCTGGCAAAAAATGCTAGTGGTTAAGAGATAACATTCAGAGAACTAGAGAATGTTTAGTCTCTAGTTCTCCAAATGCAAATGGTTAAGTCATAAACATTCAGAGAATTGGAGAATGCTTAGTCTCTAGTTCTCCAAATGGCTGGCGGTTAGTGAAAATGATTCAGAGAACTAGAGAATGCTTAGTCTCTAGTTCTCCAAATGGCTGGCGGTTAGTGAAAATGATTCAGAGAACTAGAGAATGCTTAGTCTCTAGTTCTCCAAATGCAAATGGTTAAGTCATAAACATTCAGAGAATTGGAGAATGCTTAGTCTCTAGTTCTCCAAATACTTGACAGTTAGTGAAAATGATTCAGAGAACTAGAGAATACACTCAGTCACCCATTCTCCAAATGATAACCATGGTCAAAGAAAGATTTAGAGAATTGGAGAATAGAGCTTTCGCCAGTTCTCCAGAGTTAACTGCAGTTAGTCTGATCATCTGGAGATTCAGAGAATGCATATGGTCGCTAGTTCTCCCAATCAGTGGCTTAACCTGAGGTTAGTCTAAGCATACAATGAGGTGATGACAAGTGGCGCTATCTGGTACTTTCTGAGGCAAATACATAAAATGATATTAAATTGCCAGATTTTAAAAAGATTTTAAAAATTAACATAGTTTGGACTATATGTTTAAAATTCAAAAATTTAAAAGATAGTTGTTCATGGAAAAGGGGCCTAGAAATTTATTTTTTAACAAAACATATAAGTGTTATATGTTTTCGGAAAGGTCTCGGAATAAGGATTCTAATGGTGATGACTATTTTCAGTTTCAAAGTAGTTGATAAGAGCAGTTCAGGTTTGAAATCCGTGAATCAAGATCAGTTGCAGATCAGATTGGAAGTTTTTGGAGAATGTGGATCAGCTTGGGAATCAGTTGCAGAGAGATAAGGAATGTTGAAGATATTTTTATGCAAGAGGGACAGCTGTCAGTTGGTTTTGGGAATGGACTCTCAATTGCTATATCTTGGATTTTTCTCATTGTAACATGGATGTTGAAATTTATGCTGCAGAGCAGCTTCTAGGCTTTGGGTCTTATTTTCTGGTGTCTTTGTATTGTAAATGTACAGTTACAGATAAATTTTAATGAGAACAATGGGAATCCCGATTCAGTTCTTGTTTGATGTCTTTGTATGCATGATCTTAATTCTTGTGTATTGATTTGTAAGGCATGTCAGTATACCAGTTATAAGGTACCTGTGAGTTTGAATTCAAGTTTCTTTCAAGGAGAGAGTAAGTCTTGATTTTAAGTTCTGAGAATTATATGTTTGTATATGAATTCGATGTCCAAGAACTGGAGTGAGAGAAGTGATTTGTAAGGCACTTCACTTGGTTTCTTTGAGTTTGGGATTAAGGTTTTCTGCGAATGTATGTTTGTATGACTCTGTTACCCAATGAACAAGGCACTGGTCCTGGTTTGCTTTGCAGTTTTCATCATCAACCTTTAAAATTCAATCCATCTTTAATTTCATGTTTGAGAGCATTCATGTTTATGTCTTGTGTTTCATAAATACAAGTGTTGTTAGTGATTCTTTGAAGAAATGAATCCAAGGGTTAGCCTGCCTGAGCTCAAAGCTCGAAGAGAAGCAGGAGTTTATCCTTGTTATCACATTGACCATTTTTCTAGTTCTTAGTAGATCATACAGGTGGGATCCTTTATAAGGCTGGTTGAGTTGAACTCCCACGTTTTATAAGTATGAGAACTATCCACTAATTTTTATGTCTGCATAAAAAGTTGTAGTGAGTAAGTGTTTATGTATGCAGATCTTATCATGTTTTAGGTGCACCCGCCTGAGTGTGTGGAACTCGAAGCAGAAGGAGGATCAAATCCTCATCAATTAGTCTTTTCTTGCCCCTCAGTTTGCATGAACAAGTAGATTTTTGTTACTGGACAAAGATCCCTATGTCTGGTTTTCATATTTCTCTTCTAGAGTTGAGGGATACAAGAAAAATGGCTAACAAATTGGCGACTCTACTGGGGAAGAAATACATGACAGCAAGTTAAGATGTCCAATTCCTTGCTTTGCTGAATCATCCCAGGGTCTGGTCCAGTTTGGTTATAGAGTCTAGTTCTTTTAAAAAATTGTTATATTCTCTCACTGAATGAGAGTGGCGACTCTAAATCTCTGTTTGATCAGTGTGTAGTAATATGAATTGCAATGAATTTGGTGATCCTGGCAAACAGTGTATCCTATGAAGTTGTTTGCTGAGAAAGAAGGTTCAGATCTGAGATAAAATCTCTCAGCTGATTCAGAATTTGTCCTCTGTAAAGAGGTGGCGGCTCTATAAAATTTTGAGAGATGATTTGAGGAAGGCTTCAGATCATTATTTTACACCAGCGACAACATGTCGAGGTAACTTTTATCAAAGTACAAAATCAGTCCCTAAATAGGTGAATTAGTCACTAAGAAAAGGGAAAATAATTTTAAGAAGTTGGAGTCATATTTCTGAATTTGAAGTTTTCAGTTATTGTAAAGAGTATCAGAAGTATGCAGTGGTCTGTGAAGTCACTAGTTGCATGAGTTTGGATAGAAATACTATCATTAGAATAAGCTCTATTATTCTGCCAGTGTGCTAAAATGGAGGTCCCAGCTATAATAAATCAAGAGAATATTTCTAGATCTGAAAACTCTCAGTCAGATTTAGAGAGCTATAAAGATGAACTTCATTTGATAAATCAAAAGATTCAGCATAATTATGTATTGATGTTAAGATGTGCAATAGGAGAAAGAAATGAAGAATCTACATTATCTTATTACAAGAAATTTCTTATTGCATGTAGTGAGCTTCCTATGGGTTTAGATTTTCATGAATCCCAGTATGCTGAGATGTTTCTAGAACTTTCGATGCCTGAATCAATTAGTTGGACTGCGTCCTTAAAGGATGAAACACTAAAAAATGTTAAGGACTGGACAGACTCTTTTATAAATGTTGAATTCAATGATGCTGAGTCTAGTTCATTTGGGGATGCTGAGTCCTATGATGGTTGTAGTGCTGGTTATTGTGCTAATGATGAAACTTATAAATGTCAAGGAGTGGAAAATTAATCTTCAGTTGATAATGATTTCCTTGAGCTTGTAGATTTCCCCTCTTCTCAGCATGATGTTAATGACTATTTGTTTCAGTTTAGTGATGTTTTGTGTGAACATGAAGAACATGGATATAATGCAGATGTTAGTTCTTGCAGTAGTTACTTCACACAAGGTAATGTGAGACAAATAAATTCAGTCCCGGCTTCAAATGGAAAAGAGATTTGCAGCATCAGCGGTAAAAATGAGGAGATGAAATGTGATGCTCAGTGCTTGCTAAGTTGTGAGCAGATTTCAAATTTCTTGGATGCTGATTTTCAGAGGTATGGTACTAAGTTTGTTTCCATAATTCCATGCCCGGTGAATATAAATTTTGATGAAAGTGATTCAGACAATGGCATGATGAGTGAAACATATCTTGACATCTTTTCTCCAATTTTAAATCAGCAAGATTCAAGTGCATTTCATTGTCATGGTTTTGATAATGTCATTTTTTATGAATACAATGATGAGTGTGCTAGTGAGTGTTCAGATTTGCATGAACTTGTTGATTGTGGTTCTGGTTTATGTTTTGATGCTGGAGAAAGTGGTAAATCTGAAAGTGTATTCTCAGATTGTCTAATGCCCAATGAGTTACTCATTGATGGAGTTTGTTCCCTTCCAAATGATGCTGATATAATTTGTGATCAGCAAAATGTTCCCAAACTTATGCAATTAGAATTTTGTTCTGAAAAGTGTTATGTTGGTTTGCAAAGTGATGAGATAGAAATGCTGTATTTTTTCTTGCAAACTAATGATCGGAATGATGGTGTTCCCAGTCGTGATGTTGAGTTGGAATGCTCCAATTTTCAGCATGACAGTCAAAATAAAGAGCGTGATGTTCTAGTGTCACAAAATGATCAGTACCCATGGTATCCTGATAGCTTTCCTTTGCCAGATAATGGTGAGTGTATTGATCACTTTTCTTGTATTATGCTGAAAGTGAATCATGATGTTTCTAATCGGCTGGATGAAACATATGATCTCAGTTTGCCTCCGTTGTATGGAGATGAGAATTATTTATTTG
The DNA here is from genome assembly GCA_027943335.1 of Chamaecyparis obtusa. Lineage (NCBI taxonomy): Eukaryota > Viridiplantae > Streptophyta > Pinopsida > Cupressales > Cupressaceae > Chamaecyparis > Chamaecyparis obtusa. The sequence goes on from BSBK01011771.1 coordinate 59,145, forward strand.
ATCGGGGTAAGGACTGATTTTAGTTTCAGGGCTTTGAGCCTTTGTAAATAAGCTTCAAGTTTGTACATTTGTAGTTGCTTTCCTTTCAGCAGTAGTGTAGTTTCTTTCAATAAAGGAGCCTTAGAACCTAATAATGGATTTGGAGGAATAAGAAGATGAAGTTGTTTTTGGAGTGATAAGGAGAAGCTAGTTTTTGGGGTGGTCTGCTCTTCCAAGAGATTCTGAGATTCTTGTGCTGATCTTACGCTCAACCATCCCCAGACAGAGCCAATGTTGGTACTCAAAATGCAGTTTTGAGGTACCATGTAAAATTTTGATTAGGTGCTCATTTTGGCTTTGTATTGCATGCTAGTATGGGCTTATTTGGGGTCATATCTTGAGGTCTATGTGTTTATTGATTTGCATTCATCCTATCAAGTTGTTTTGAGTCCTTAGATGGCATGTTCAAATGGGTTTGCATCAGTTCGTTTCTAGGTCTCTAAGTCAGAAAATGCTTGTGTAAAATTCACTGGGAAGGGTCACTTTGAGGTTGAGTAAAATGCACCCTGGAGAGCGTCATGAAAATATGAGCCTAGCATCTTGTTGTAAACTTTACATACTCTTTATGTGTCAGGTTTTAGGCCTCTATGATAAGTTTTGACCCCATTTATTCATCCCCTTTCGGAGGTGTTTTCTAGTTTCTGCACTTGGCCCTTTTCCCAATTTTGTCAGGAACCCTATTTGACATGTTATAAATTTTACCTGGTAGATTGGTAGAAAGATTTTAATCATTTCCATGCATTATAGACAAGTTTTACTCTACCCCTATCAGTTTGTAGCTCGTGATGAATCCATCTGATGAGAAATTGAAGCTGGTTCCATTTGCAGCTTTTGTGTTTTGCACTGTTTGGTTATTCACCAATTTTCCAGAGCCCTATTTCGACTGTGAATAACTCATGCCTAGTTGATCGGGTCAACAGTATGTTTGTCTCAGTGTATAGTAGACATAAAATACTTCCATGTTGTAAGATTGTGGTTCTTGATGTATTCATTTGGTCAATTTGCCAGATCTTTTCTGTTTGCAAAAAGTGCAAATTGACCAGTTATGTTTTCTGCAATTTTGTCAGAGGCCTTCTTTGCCTGCTAATAACTTTTCACAGGATGATCCTATTATCAAAATTTTTGTTATCCTATATTTTTGACAAGTTGTACTATATCTCATTCTGATTTGAGCGTCCTGCCAATCCATTCGTGCACTTTTCAAGGCTAATTCCAGATGTAGTTTATCAAGTTCTGACAGTGTGTTTGTAGGAGCAGAATGAAAAGGGAAACTTCAGAGGTTAATAACTTTCACCTCGGGTACAGTCAAGGGATGTCATTTTGCAGAGTGATTCTATGTATCTCAAGGTTTATGTCAGTCATGCGGTGAGATTTGTTCAGGTGATTTGGTCAGTTTTCAAAGCCAGTTCTAGAGCCAACTTAAGTGATTTCAGACAGAGCAGAAAGGCAATGTTTTAAGTGGCTAACTTTGGTCAGTTTTATCTTGTGGCTTGGGTCTCTTCAAGATTTTTTCTTTGACATGCATATTTGTTTGTTGGAGGTGAACATGTGTGCTCAGTGACATGACCCTATGATGGCTATTGGCTAGTTTTAAGGCCGCTCTCAAATGTCAGCTAACGTTATTTGGCAATCTTTGCAAAAGATAAAAGTGAAATAAATGGCCCAAACAAGATAATGTCATGATGTGTGAGAGAAAAGGAGTGTGTCACCGGTGTGAGTTATCACTAAGATTGGGTACAAGATATTTGTGTACGTAGAAATGGCTAGTGTTACTGGTGCTCATTTATCATTGTTGTTTTTTAGAGGGCAATGCATCAAGGTCGTGTCTCAAATTTTGAGAAAATCAAAGCAAAGTGATGTTGTGATGTCAAATATCATAGACAAATGCAAAGCATGTGGAGAAAAAGAAGATAAAAAAAGGGTTGAAGGCAAGAGCCAGTTAAAAAAAAAGTGTGAATGCATAGCCAGTCACTTTTTTACCATAACTCAAAAAATACAAATTGGGTCGGGCTGAATTTTACATATGTTTGAGATGACAATGTTTTCATTGTACAGCAAAAATTTTAGAAAAACCCAGTTTGAAACTAAAAAGTTATGGTCCTCTGAGTACTCGCAGCAATAAAAAATCAGCAAGGCTTCCAAAAGTTTAATCCCACATTGCTCAAGAAATGACCATTTCAAGTGTTTAAAAGATATACCACTCACATAATGAAATGAATAAAGAGAAGAAGGCTCTCAAGAGTGTGCACAACTAGTGCATTGGGATGCATGCCAGTGACCATAAAGCACTAAATTTTGCATAAAAATGCTGGCGAAAAATGCTAGTGGTTAAGAGATAACATTCAGAGAACTAGAGAATGTTTAGTCTCTAGTTCTCCAAATGCAAATGGTTAAGTCATAAACATTCAGAGAATTGGAGAATGCTTAGTCTCTAGTTCTCCAAATAGCTGGCGGTTAGTGAAAATGATTCAGAGAACTAGAGAATGCTTAGTCTCTAGTTCTCCAAATGCAAATGGTTAAGTCATAAACATTCAGAGAATTGGAGAATGCTTAGTCTCTAGTTCTCCAAATGGCTGGCGGTTAGTTAAAATGATTCAGAGAACTAGAGAATGCTTAGTCTCTAGTTCTCCAAATGCAAATGGTTAAGTCATAAACATTCAGAGAATTTGAGAATGCTTAGTCTCTAGTTCTCCAAATACTTGACAGTTAGTGAAAATGATTCAGAGAACTAGAGAATACACTCAGTCGCCCATTCTCCAAATGATAACCATGGTCAAAGAAAGATTTAGAGAATTGGAGAATAGAGATTTCGCCAGTTCTCCAGAGTTAACTACAGTTAGTCTGATCATCTGGAGATTCAGAGAATGCATATGGTCGCTAGTTCTCCCAATCAGTGGCTTAACCTGAGGTTAGTCTGAGCATACAATGAGGTGATGACAAGTGGCGCTATCTGGTGCTTTCTGAGGCAAATACATAAAATGATATTAAATTGCCAGATTTTAAAAAGATTTAAAAAATTAACATAGTTTGGACTATATGTTTAAGATTCAAAAATTTAAAAGATAGTTGTTCACGGAAAAGGGGCCTAGAAATTTATTTTTTAACAAAACATATAAGTGTTATATGTTTTCGGAAAGGTATCGGAATAAGGATTCTAATGGTGATGACTATTTTCAGTTTCAAAGTAGTTGATAAGAGCAGTTCAGGTTTGAAATCCACGAATCAAGATCAGTTGCAGATCAGATTGGAAGTTTTTGGAGAATGTGGATCAACTTGGGAATCAGTTGCAGGGAGATGAGGAATGTTGAAGATATTTTTATGCAAGAGGGACAACTGTCAGTTGGTTTTGGGAATGGACTCTCAATTGCTATATCTTGGATTTTTCTCATTGTAACATGGATGTTGAAATTTATGCTGCAGAGCAGCTTCCAGGCTTTGGGTCTTATTTTCTGGTGTCTTTGTATTGTAAATGTACAGTTACAGATAAATTTTAATGAGAACAATGGGAATCCCGATTCAGTTCTTGTTTGATGTCTTTGTATGCATGATCTTAATTCTTGTGTATTGATTTGTAAGGCATGTCAGTATACCAGTTATAAGGTACCTGTGAGTTTGAATTCAAGTTTCTTTCAAGGAGAGAGTAAGTTTTGATTTTAAGTTCTGAGAATTATAGGTTTGTATATGAATTCGATGTCCAAGAACTAGAGTGAGAGAAGTGATTTGTAAGGCACTTCACTTGGTTTCTTTGAGTTTGGGATTAAGGTTTTCTGCGAATGTATGTTTGTATGACTCTGTTACCCAATGAACAAGGCACTGGTCCTGGTTTGCTTTGCAGTTTTCATCATCAACCTTTAAAATTCAATCCATCTTTAATTTCATGTTTGAGAGCATTCATGTTTATGTCTTGTGTTTCATAAATACAAGTGTTGTTAGTGATTCTTTGAAGAAATGAATCCAAGGGTTAGCCTACCTGAGCTCAAAGCTCGAAGAGAAGAAGGAGTTTATCCTTGTTATCACATTGACCATTTTTCTAGTTCTTAGCAGATCATACAGGTGGGATCCTGTATAAGGCTGGTTGAGTTGAACTCCCACGTTTTATAAGTCTGAGAACTATCCACTAATTTTTATGTCTACATAAAAGGTTGTAGTGAGTAAGTGTTTATGTATGCAGATCTTATCATGTTTTAGGTGCACCCGCCTGAGTGTGTGGAACTCGAAGCAGAAGGAGGATCAAATCCTCATCAATTAGTCTTTTCTTGCCCCTCAGTTTGCATGAACAAGTAGATTTGTGTTACTGGACAAAGATCCCTATGTCTGGTTTTCATATTTCTCTTCTAGAGTTGAGGGATACAAGAAAAATGGCTGACAACTTGTTTGTTGGCATAACTGACATTGTACAATTATGAGGGAAATTGTTTTGGCTGAGTCAGTTATTTGGTATTGTCATCAATGTCAAGCAATTGACTAAAGTGAAGTCTAATGTTACCAACCATCTTGAGCAAGTGTTTTGAAAAGGGTAACTTAGGAGTTTAGATGATGATTGTATCAAGTTGATGAGGGAGTTTCTTAACTTGGTATATCATGTTTTTTTGATATACTTGGTTGGTAAAGCATAAACATGAAAATCATTGTATAGTGTGTAGTCGGTCAAGTTACCGATAGTGTATCTACACCAAGTGTATTTCTTACACAGTTCTTTGCGGAGGCAAATAACCAAGTTGTGTTTGTCGAGTGATTTTCTGTTAGAAGATGCGAAGATTATTCTAGAAGGACTGACAGTTGTGAAAGATCAAATGAGATTATAGATGCACAGATCGTTGCTGGATCCAACAGCTGAGAAAATTCAGAAGGAAGATCGTAGGAGAAGATTTGACGAGGATAAATGCACATAGTTCTATGTGGAATATTTCAAGTTCCAAGGTAACCCAACAAGAGCAAGGGTATCGAATGAATTATTTTGGATCATTTATTAGTTATGTCGGTGGATCAAACGGCCATGAAAATTCTATCATAATGAATAGCTAGAGATTGGCAGTGATCCATGGAGATGTCTATATAAGGGATGGTTGTGTAGATGATTTTATCATGGTCGTGAGCTAAGTATTGTTATGCTATTGAAATTGGGAGTCAACCATAGATCAGTGAAAATCTGATAGGGATTATTAGATGCTATAGATGGAGTGTTGAAGTAGAGAAGAGTGAAGCAGAGACGGATCTTATCAGACAAGGTGAGGTTGTCAGAAAAGGTCATTTTATTAGTGTTACAATAAGTTTCCTTGTAACATGTTGAAAATATCTTAACAGAGTGGGCCTAATAGCTCTTTTGTAAATCCCTTGACCAGGTACATTGCTTAATCTAAGTAGGGTTAAAATATCTTAATTGAGTGGGTTTGACAACCTTTGTAATTCTCTTAATGAGTCCCTTTTAACCGAAGAAGTGAACTTTAGAAGAGTTCTAGAACAAATCTCTTAACCAAGTCGCATGTAACGTGTGTACTGTAATCCTTGACCGGATTGGCTTTTAATAGAGCGTGCTTCAGAAGAGCACATTTTATTTGTGGTTCCAAAGCCATAGTGGTTTTTCCCATCTTGGGTTTCCACGTTAAATATTGGTGTCATGTGTTAATTTTCACGGTGTGCACATTATCTAATTTACTGATCATGAATTGTTGTTTACCGAGTTGCATATTCATTGAAACTACATGTTAGCTTATTGCTATTGTACACCGAGTGGCCTGTATGAATTATTTTGTGTTACCGAGTGTAGAAAGAGTCAAAATTGGTTAAACTGAGTTTACCTAATTCACCCCCCCCCCCTCTCAGTTAAACATCATCCCAACAATTGGTATCAGAGCTATGTTTTCTTCTTGAAAAGTTTAAAGGTACTTATAGAAGACGATCAAGATGTTTAAACGAGAGGCACCTAAGCTTAGCAAGATGAGCTTTGCTACCTGGAAAAGATGGATGGAACTGCACATTTTTGGTATAGGTGAGAACTCCCTGGATCTTCTTTTCAAAGGATATCGTGAGCCTCTACCAACTGCTGAAGAATATGCGCTAGCCAAGCAAGAAGATAGATTACCGATAGTTGTCTGGACTGAGGAAGAGAAGAGAAAGAAGCAAGAACACATCCAGTGCATGATCAAGATTAAAAATGCCTTATCTGATGTGGAACTGCAAGATATTAAAGATTGTGGTACAGCAAGACAAATGTGGATGACTTTATGTGACATTCATGCTGGAGATTGGCAAATACAAAGAGCGAAGGTAAATAGCTTGAAAGGAGTATATGAAAAACTAAGAATGCGTAAAGATGAGAACATATCATAGTATAATGTGAGATTAAAAGGTATTGCTAACAAAATTGTAGATGCTGGTGGTAGTATTGATCCGGATGATCAAGTTGGTAAGTTTCTAAGAACCTTGTTACCGAGTTATTCACAGAAAGTTACTGCTATTAATGAACTTATGTCTGTACCAAATATGGTTAATTTTCTTGAGGCTGTGATCGGTAGATTGAAAGCATATGAGTTGAATGAACTGGATACTAATGGTGAAAGAGTGAACAATGTTGAAACTGCATTGAATGCTACTCTGGAAAAGAAATCTAGAATAGGAGGATCAACTTTGTCAAGTTCGGGGAAATCATGGAATGAAAGAATGAAAAGATGTAAAGCCGAACTGGAAGCATTATATGAAGAAGCAAGACAACAGGAAGGTATGGAGTCACTGTTAGAACAGAAATTCACAAAAGGAAAAGGAAAATATCAAGGTAAGCTGCCATTGAAATGCTTCAATTGTAGTAAAATCGGTCATATTGCATCACAATGCAGAATTAAGAAAGACACGGAAAGATATAGTAAAGGAAAAATATTTACAAAGAACAGAGAATGAAGAAGAAATGAAAGATGCTACATTGTTGAATCTGATGATGAAGGGCTAACCGACTCTGAAAGCTGCGATACCAAGGAAAGTAGTGAAGAAGTTGTACTTGTTGCTATCAAGGACGAATCTGATGAAGACAGGTATGAAGAGAAAGCTCTTATTTCTAAAGTTAGTAAGAATGATAGATGGGTAATTGATAGTGGTTGTACACATCATATGACTGGTGATATTGAGAATTTCTCAGATTTGATTAGATATAATGGAGGTGATGTTAAGCTCGGTAATAATGCACCTTGTCTGGTAAAAGGTAAAGGTACGGTAGTTATATTCGGTAAAATGAAGATTGAGGATGTTTACTTGGTTGATGGTCTTGGACACAATCTGTTGAGTGTAGCATAGTTTATCAATACGGGATACCTATTAGAGTTTGACAACCAAAGAGTCAAGATACAAGACAAGAAAGGAAATCAAATCGCAATGGGTACACAATCAAAAGGTAATGCATTCTACTTGGATTTTACTGACGAGAAATGCTTGTTTGGAAAAATGGAAGATGTTTGGTTATGGCACAAATGCTTATGTCATGTAAACCTGGATAATCTGGTGAAGATAAGTAAGAAAAATCAAGTTCGAGGATTACCGAAGCTGGAGAAACTGAGTAATGTTGTCTGCAGAGAATGTTAGTTAGGTAAGATGACTAGATCAAGTTTCAGAAGTAAAGAAGAGTCAACTAGTCATGTACTTGAGCTTGTACATACATATTTGTGTGGACCAATGAGAATAGAGAGCTATTATAGAGATAAATATTTCATACTCTTTGTTGACGATTACTCTAGGATGATGTCTGTTATGTTTTTAAAGGATAAATCCGAAGCATTGCAGATGTTTAAATGGTATAAGAAAAGAGTTGAGAATGAGATTGGTAGAAAAATCAAATGCTTAAGATCTGACCGAGGTGGTGAGTTCACTTTTGGTGAGTTTACCAAGTTTTGCCTGTAGAATGGAATAAAGAGACAGTTTTCAGCACCAAGAACTCCACAGCAAAATGGAATGGCAAAAAGAAGAAATAGATCCATTGTTGATTGTGCAAGAACATTATTACTGGAGAAGAGTGTTGCAAAAAGATTTTGGAGAGGAGCGGTTAGCACTGCTATACATACATTAAACCAAGTTCAGTTGAGGAAAGATGCATCTAAGACACCGTATGAAATATGGACTGGTAAGAAACCTTGTGTGAACTATTTCAGAATATTTGGTAGTAGATGCTATGTTTTGAAAGATGAAATAAATAGAAATGGAAAGTTTGATTAGAAAGGAGAGGAAGGAATATTCTTAGGTTATTCATCTAAGAGCAAGGCATATAAGGTTTAGATCAAATCTACTAACAAAATAGTTGAAAGTGCAAACGTAAAGGTTGATGAATATGCAGATAATGCACCTGAAAAGGAAAAGAGCTCAGAAGATTATGATGACTTTCTGTATGAGAATCTGAACAATGTGAAAGCTGGATATGATGCACCAAATACAAGTACACAAGCACAACTGAGAACAGAAGAGCACCGAGAAGTTCAATCGATTGATTTTACCGATGGGCACAATAGTGAACATGAAGATGTGAATGAGGCTGGAAATGATGATGTGACTAAAGACAAAGAAACTGAAGAAGAATCAAGGAATTCTGAACCTATTTTGGCAAAATATGTAAGGAGACACCACAAACCGAGTAATATTATCGGCGATGTAAACGCTAGAGTAAAGACGAGAAGACAAATCAAAGGTAAGTGTCTGATATCTGAAGTTGAACCGAAATCTGTAGATGAAGCTTTGAATAGTGAAGATTGGATTAAAGCTATGACTGAAGAGATTGAGCAGATAGAAAAGAATGGTACATGGTCATTAGTTCCTAGACTGAAAGATAAGAATGTTATAGGAAATAGGTGGGTCTTTAGAAAAAAATTGAATGAGAATGGAGAAGTTGTCAGAAACAAAGCAAGACTTGTTTGTAAGGGTTATGCGCAGGAAGAAGGTATTGATTATGGAGAAACATTTGCACCTGTAGCAAGACTAGGAGTAAGAATACTGTTGGCATATGCAGCACACAAAGGATTTAAAGTTTATCAAATGGATGTTAAGTCTACGTTTCTGAATGGCATACTTGAAGATGTCCACATTGAACAACCGGATGGATTTGTAAGTAAAAAACACCCTGATAAGGTATGCAAATTACATAAAGCTTTGTATGGTTTGAAGCAAGTGCCTATAGCTTGGTATGAAAGGTTACACTATTATCTGATTAAAATTGGATTTGCAAAAACTAGTGACAGTAGTAATCTGTACTTCAAGCAAGATACTGATAAGAAAATTCTGATTGCATCTATATTTGTCAATGAGATTATATTTGGAGGTCATGAGGTTACTAGTAAAGAGTTTGTAGGTTATATGAAGAAGGAATTTGAGATGTCAATGATTGGTGAGATTAAGTTCTTAGGATTGCAGATAATTCAAAGATCTGATGGTATTTTCATCACTCAGACAAAGTATGCGAATGAAATTCTGAAGAAATTTAGACTGGAAGAATCTAAACTGACTGGAACACCCATGAGTATCGGATGTAAGTTGAGCAAGAAGGATGCAACTGAGTCAGGTGATCTGACATTGTACAAATCTATGATTGGAAAGTTACAATATGTTGTTCACAGTAGACCTGATATTGCACATGCAGTTGGTCTATGTGCTAGATTTTCAGCTGATCCCAAGACAACACATCTAACAGCTGTCAAAAGAATTTTCAGATACTTGAGAGGTACAAATGAGTATGGACTATTCTACAGTAGAAAAGGAGATTTCAATCTAAAAGTTTATACTGACTCTGATTGGGTAGGAAATATTGATGACAGAAAAAGCACAAGCAAAGGAGCATTCCTATTTGGAGACAGATTAGTTACATGGTTAAGAAAGAAATAGACTTGTGTTTCACAATCTATAGCTGAGGCAGAATATGTTGCTGTAGCTTTGAATTGCATGAATATTGAATGGATTAAACAATTGATGAAAGGAATTAATGAAGAAGTGAAGGAACCTGTTACAATCTATTGTGACAATACAAGTGCTATTGACATATCAAAGAACCTGGTGATGCATGCAAAGACAAATCATATTGATATCAAATATCATTACTTAAGAGAACAGGTAGAATCTGGAGCAGTGAGACTTGCATTTGTTAAATCAAGGTATCAATTAGTAGATATATTCACTAAACCATTTCCGAATGAACCTTTTGAATGGTTACAAACTGAGCTAGGGGTTCTTCCCCTACCAAGCTCCCATTAAGCCTGGAGCTACCTACATCAACTTAGCACAAAGAATAGATTGACTTATCAAGGAGCTGATGCAGAAGACACTCTTTAGTGTTGGCTGAAGAGTTGTAGTTACTGAAGATTGACAGAGATATCTAGGAAGCTGATATATGATGCAGAAACATAAAAGGAGTGCTTGGTAGGAGCAAAAGAAAATTAACTTGTCTTTGGCATTTCTGTCAAAGAGGGAGAGTTTGGAAATGCAACATTGTTGAAAATCGCAGAGGGAGAATATGCATTGCACCATCCATATATCAAAGAGGGAGATACTGAGAAGATATGCTAGTTGATTTGATCAGATTATAGGGCTCGTGTTGATTGATGATTTTCGATCTAGTAGATTTTTTTCTCTGATCAAATTTGTGGCATTGTTTGCTGTCAATGTTGCATATGTTGCCAAAAATACCAAAGCTAGTTTTCTTTAATGAAGCCAAAAATGATACAGTTGAGCTGTGGAATCGAGTATTGCTATATTTGGTATAGGGAACCAAGGAAGGAGAAGAAGCTAAGTTGCTGACGATGAAGATTTGTTTACCGACTAGTAGGATAATAGAACCGAGTTATACTCTTAGAGGGAGCATTGATTGTTATATCTTACATTCTTTTTTGTCTAGATTATGTTTTTTTGGCTTGCCATCTATGCCAAAGAGGGAGATTGTTGGCATAACTGACATTGTACAATTATGAGGGAAATTGTTTTGGCTGAGTCAGTTATTTGGTATTGTCATTAATGTCAAGCAATTGACTAAAGTGAAGTCTGATGTTACCAACCATCTTGAGCAAGTGTTTTGAAAAGGGTGACTTAGGAGTTCAGATGATGATTGTATCAAGTTGATGAAGGAGTTTCTTAACTCGGTGTATCATGTTTTGTTGATATACTTGGTTGGTAAAGCATGGACATGAAAATCATTGTATAGTGTGTAGTTGGTCAAGTTACCGATAGTGTATCTACACCAAGTGTATTTATTACACAGTTCTCTATGGAGGCAAATAACTGAGTTGTGTTTGCCGAGTGATTTTTTGTTAGAAGATGTGAAGATTATTCTAGAAAGACTGATAGTTGTGAAAGATCAAATGAGATTATAGATGCATAGATCATTGCTGGATCCAACGGTTGAGAAAATTTAGAAGGAAGATCGTAGGAGAAGATTTGATGAGGATAAATGCACATAGTTCTATGTGGAATATTTCAAGTTCCAAGGTAACCCAAAAAGAGCAAGGGTATTGAATGAATTAATTTGGATCATTTATTAGTTATGTCAGTGGATCGAACGGCCATGAAAATTCTATCATAATGAATGGCTAGAGATTGGCAGTGATCCATGGAGATGTCTATATAAGGGATGGTTGCGTAGATGATTTTATCATGGTTGTGAGCTAAGTATTGTTATGCTGTTGAAATTGGGAGTCAACCGTAGATCAGTGAAAATCTAATAGGGATTATCAGATGCTATAGATGGAGTGTTGAAGTAGAGAAGAGTGAAGCAAAGACAGATCTTATTAGACAAGGTGAGGTTGTCAGCAAAGGTCACTTTATTAGTGTTACAATAAGTTTCCTTGTAACATGTTGTTGAAAATCTCTTAACAGAGTGGGCCTAACAGCTCTTTTGTAAATCCCTTGACCGGGTACACTTCTTAATCTGAGTAGGGTTAAAATCTCTTAACCAAGTGGGTTTGACAACCTTTGTAATTCTCTTAATGAGTCCCTTTTAACTGAGGAAGTGAACTTCAGAAGAGTTCTAGAAAAAATCTCTTAACCAAGTCGCATGTAACGTGTGTACTGTAATCCTTGACCAGATTGGCTTTTAATAGACCGTGCTTCAGAAGAGCACATTTTATTTGTGGCTCCAAAGCCACAGTGGTTTTTCCCATCTTGGGTTTCCATGTTAAATACTAGTGTCATGTGTTAATTTTCATGGTGTGCACATTATCTGATTTACTGATCATGAACTATTTTTTACCGAGTTACATATTCACTGAAACTACATGTTAGCTTATTGTTATTGTACACCGAGTGGCCTGTATGAATTATTTTGTGCTACCAAGTGCAGAAAGAGTCAAAACTAGTTAAACTAAGTTTACCTGATTCACCCCCCCCCCCCCTCTCAGTTAAACATCATCCCAACATTTTTCTTTTCCCTTGTTGGGAGTATAGGTGTGAATTACATCCACCTCTTTATCTTGGAAAGACTCACTTGACAATGAGTCCCACTCCCAATTGTTTGAATCTTCATCACTTTGGGAGCCTAGTTGCAAGATTTGATCATAAACCCTAGGGTACTTCTTTTGGGTATATCCTTGTTCAAGATACCCCAACCTTGTTTTCTCTTTTCTATCCCTCCATGAGATTTCGATGGGTTCAATTAGTCCTTCATTTATTGTACCTAAAGGCCCTTGTCCTTTATATCCCATCTTCTACATTATTTTAAATCCTTTACCATATTGATGAGTAGGAATGCTTATGTTTTGAATGTGTTTTTCATGTGCACCTAACTCATCTTATTTGTATAAACATTTTAAGTTTTCATTATCTTCATGATCCATAGTTGAAGAAGTACTGGCCCTCACAAAGTGGTCATTGTATTTATGAGGTACATGTAGGCTAGATGGTTTTCCAAGGGATTTTGGAGATAAGGGAAGATCCATCATAGATAAGGAGTATTCACCCACACCCTTTTGTTTGATTTAGCATTTCTTTTCAAAATTCTTCATCATGCTATCCATTTTTTGATAATGGGCATCCTTGGTATAAATTTTAATGGATCTATCTTGGTCTTTTTTTTCTTTATCATGAGTACTTTAATCCTCACTAAATTTTTCCTTTCCCTTAGTTGATGTAGTTAAGTTAGTGGGAACTTGGTGATTTTCAACAACAACATCTTTCTTTTCTTTTCCTTTCAAGGATGGAAGATCTTTGGAACTTTGTCCTTGCTCTATTCTCTTTGACATAGACCCTTCTGCATTATGTGGGACTAAGGAGTCATTTATGGGTTTCATGTTATTGCAATATTGGAAAGGATTCTAATCCCCACTTACCATGACTTCTCCCATGCATGGAAACTTGAGACATTGATGATATGTCAAAGGTGCTACCAACATTTTGTGGATCCATGGCCTTCCTAATAGGATATTGCAGGTCAACTTCAAATATATGACTTGTAAAATGGTCTCTTTTTGCATTGGACCAACTCTAATGGGGAGTACTATTATACCTTTAGAGGCTCTTTCTTCATGATTGTAAGATTTAAAGGTTATTTTCTTCTTTGGGTCAATAGCTTCCTCAGAAAATCCTCAAACTTTAACCAAGTTTAAGGTGTAGATATTTAGGCTATCTCCCCCATCAATGAGAACACTCTTAACCCTATGCTTGTGGATCAAGACTTCTATATGCAAAGGAAAATTTTGCGGGTGATTCAAGGACATATCATCTTGTTCTGAGATGGATAAACAATGGGGTGCAACAAGATGACCCACCATGTTTTGGAATTTTTCCACATCCACAATGGTACGTTTGTTTCAACAAGTGCCTTTTCCAAAATCTCCTTATGAGAGGGTGAAAGTTTGAGCAACTGTAAGATAGAAATTTGGGCAGAGGTTATTTGCAATTGGTCCACCAAATTGTATTTTTTTAATGAAGGAGAGGTTTTTTGATTAGGTAAAGTGATTCTAGGAGCACCTCGTGATAAAGTGATCTTTGATGCTTGCCCCATAGTCACAACATTAGATATTTCCTCCCTTAGTTTTTCTTTCACCACAATCACATTTATTGTATTTTCATCACCACTTAAGGTATTTATGGTGTTGTTATAAGTATGGGAAAAATTCACCTTTTCATTACCCCTTTTGTTATTGTGATTGGTATTTGATGATTCCCCCTTTTCATGGTTTAGGAAAGGGTTCTTGAAAGCTGTGTGATCCTCATTATTTTGAGGTCCTTCTACCTTTATGGTTCCATCATTGATTAGGTCTTGGACAAGGTGTTTCAATTTCATACATTCATTCATCTTATGTCCTTTGTTATGATGATATTCATAATGATATGAATCATTCCACCATGTTGGCTTGACTTGTGGTTTGTATGGCCTTGATTCGGGTAGGATAATAATTTTTTTGGCCACTAAAGTTCTCAATACATTTTCCAAAGGTTCACCTAGAAATGTGAATTTCCTTTTCTGATATGTGGAAAAGAATGGTTTATGCTTATTAACATTAGAGTTATTGAAAGGATTGTTGTTGTTGTTGTTATTGGTGTAAGTACCTTTGGTAATTTGATTAACATTATAGGTTGGGTTTGACCCACTCAATAAGGTAAAAGGAGTAGCCTTCAAGTTGTGTGCTTCCACAACTCCATCATTCACAAGATTTTTATTGGTGTTTTTCAACCATAGTCTTGGTTTATCATTGTGATTGTTGGCTCCTTTATTATTATTATAATTATTTGGATTATTGATATTATTGGTGTTGGGATAGGTTTTATTATCTTTGAATAATTTTATTTCACCTCTTTTAATCAACACTTCTTCAATTTTGATCTCATTTTCTACGATCTTTTCAAAAGTAGGGGGCATTGAAGTTGGAGCCTATAGTTCACCTCCATATTTAATTTATTCATAAATATTTCCATATTTTCTTTCTCAGGTATGCTTCATGGATATCTTGTGAATTCGTTCGCCATCTTTGGAGAAACCCTAAAAAGGACTCACTATCTCGTTGTTTATTATCACATAGGTTGAGCATGGTGATTTCATGCTCTATGTTATAGGAATAGTGTGCCATTTTGTGTGTTGTGGAAAGAACCTTCATAGGGTTAGTTCATCAAATAAATAAATAATGTAAGCTAAATACCACAATTAGTGAGCTAAATATGCAAATAAAAGACAATAAGAACTCTATGGATCTCTATTTAGATATGCTAATGCAAAGCTCTCAGCAAGCTTCCATTAGTGACAGCTCTAAAATGAGAACGATATGATAAGAGATTAAGTAAATCAATTCCAAAATGAAATTATGCCTAATTAACTCTATATTTTCCTTTCTAGCTCAAAAATGCAAGAGGTTTGATGCTATTCTCAAATTTGTGGATGATTTGTTCTTGATTTATGCCTTTGTTTTATAGATTTTGGCAAGGTTAGGGGGTGGAGTTGATTTGATCATGGTTGAGTTGATGTTATGTCCATGGTTCCACCTTTGGAGACAATTTAAATGGATTGTCCTCAAAGCTTGGGACAAAGAGACAAAATGTGTGGCCAAGATACTCTCACCTTATGTGTGATTGAGATTCATTGTGAGCTTGATCCATGTGAGTTTGATCCTCAAATCCTATTGGTTGAGGCATTTTCCTCCCATGTGGTGTTGAGGGAAAATAGAGATTAATTAATTTAATTAAAATGATTTTTTTAGCCATGTGTACCCCTTAAATGGGTTAATTTGATTTAAATTGAACTATATAATTAATTAGATTAATTGCACAATATATTGATTTATTGGATTTAAATTAATTTAATGGCTTTTGATTTTCAATGCTTGATTGCAATTTTACTTTGATTTTAGCTTGATTTTAATTTATTGATTTGATTTTTCCTTGGTTTCTCACTTGAATTAATCTTGTCCATTTTTAGGTGATTACACCTAACAACACGCACTCCCATTTTATTGAATCAACATAATAGATTGTGACTTTAACTGCCACTATCTTATGACAGTTTGACAGTAATCTAACAACTACAAACTTAAACCCACTTATAAATCCTTGACAATGCAATCAAAAGGTGTTGGAGATTTGGCTAAGTAGGACATCATGATGTTGTCATTATGGAAGCATATATTCAGTATTAAGACAACATGATCCAAGGATAAATTTTTGGATGAGAACTTAAGGAAATTGTCTAAGTATAACAATGTTTATCTATCTACATAGAGACTATTTTTATCAGCAAAGTTCACATAAGTATTTCTAGTGCAAGAGAAATTCAGCATAGATTATATAAGGTATGATGAAGCTACATATAAGAGTATAAGATTGTATGGAATGTATGGATAAAGTTATTAATGTTTTATAGAAATAGTGTTGAGTCGACCATAATAGGGCATCAACTAGTAAATAAAAGTTTTGGGTTAATGAATTTTTTTTTTATCGAAATAACGACTTAACTAATTAGGGACGACATCCTAGATGTTAACCCTAAGGCAACAAGAATTAATATTATTTTTTGGAAACATGCAAACCAACTGGAAAGATATGTTTGTTATAGCTTGTACAAAGGAAAGTAAGTTGTAATGTGAAGTTGTAGAATCATATGGTATTGATGTATAATTTTGTATTATACAAAATTTGATGTATGATCAGAACAGTGCAAATTAATAACAAGTTTTGGAAAGAGCCTAAAAGCTAGATTAGAATATTGAAGATATTGAGGAGTAAAAGGTTTTTGTATTCTATCTTTTGTATTAGAGATTATAATTGTATATTGAATGTTTTGGTAGTGGGCCCATCTTGCATACATTCATGTTTTTTAATAACAACTCCTAATAGGGGTGAGGCTTCTAATAAGGCCTAAGTCCTCTAGCAAGGACCGAGACACTACATAGATGTAATAGACTCCTAACAAGGTCAATATCTTTAACAAGATACTTTTGATTAGTGGATCATTTGTGGGTACCATCCCCACTAGGGTTTTACCTTTGCCAGGGTTTCCTTGAGAACAAACATGGTGTTATGAGTTTTTTCATTTTATGGTTATGTTTTCTATTTAGTTTAGTTTCTTATGCAAGTTACAAGTTAATTAAATATATCCATACTTGGGAAAAAGAAATTTTTTGTGAAATACTGATTCAACCCCCCCTCTCAGTATTTCCTATTTTTAACAATTGGCATTAGAGAACAGTTACTTAGAGAAGGCCTAATATCTTGAGTAAGATCTCTATGGATATGGATCAATTGTAGAAAAACCTAGAAGAAGCTCTTGAGCAGATTGATATTCTTACTAAAGAAAGAGATACTCTGAAGAATATATATGAAAATGCAAAAGACTACGTTGAGAAATTAAAAGACAATATAGAAGAACTTAAATCAAAGAAAGAGCTTTTAAATCAGATCAAGGATAGTGATGAAGTTTCAAAACTGAAAAAGGAGAATGAGATATTAAAGCATGAACTAAATCTATCAAGCCATGCTAAGAAGAGGAAACTCTATTGGTTTCCAAAACATAGCAATTAATCAAGGAGGGTTACCATAATCATACATGCTAGATCCATCACAAAAAAGAAGGGTTCATATGCCCTCACATAAGCCATAAAATTAATTAAACCTAAGTGGCTTTACCTCACTAGTTCATATCATTACCAAATGAGGTCTTCTCAACCTCCAACCACTGATTAGTGTCACAATCTAGCTATAGCCTTCACTACCTTGGTATGGTCTAACCAGTATCGGTTTCAAAGCAAGAAGAAGCTCTCACACAAGGGAAACTTCTGATCTACACTTCTAGATAACAAAAAATTTTAGCATGCTGCCACTAAGCTACCAACCTGCACCACATCTATACTATTACAAAGGAGCATTAAAGTGTGTCCTTCTTGGTGTTCTCCCTTTAAACATACTATCAAAGATCCTCAATAAACTAGGTAGAGTCAAAAACATAAGATTGGCCAGCAAGTTAAAAACATTTGGAGTAGTCACCAAGAACCAAAAGAAAGGTAAATCCTAATGAGATATCTATTAATTTAAATAGTAAATTAAAAAATGATCTCAATTCAACAATAAATGGAATGTGTTGTAAGTCATAGAAAGAGCGATTTAGGTGACTATTTCCAGGCATAAGAAATGACCAAAATATGCTAGCCTACACAACATGAGGAAAGTTCCTATGCAAAAGACACAGAATATGAAAGGAATAAAAAAAATCAAGGAGTTATTCACAAAAATTGTGACAAAATTCATTCATGTAAGAGGGAAGAATCACCATAGGACACTGAGGGCACCACTTCACAACAATCTTAAGAGAACATAACCACTACATGCGGTTCACGATTGCAATAATTACTACAATCCCGGTAGCTACAATAATATCCTAATCCTTACAATCTTCTCCTTCACCTTGATGCAATAATGTATCTTTAATGAGGTAAGAACAATTAGAAGGAAGCCTTCAAACCACCTCACAAAAAAAGTAGAGAAAAACTACTCAAAATTGCAACATGAACCCTGAACTCTTGGGAGGGGCTCTCTATGTGCTCTAGGAAAATATCTGAATTCCCCATGAGGTTCTTTCCATAGTTAGGATATGCACAACTTATGCTACAACACCAGAATAGGCTTCTGCAACAAGGCATCATTCAAAGGTGTCGTAGAAATCTCCACACTATACAATGAAAGATAAATTTGTCTACACGAAAGGCATCATAGAACAAGTGCAGGGGTAAAAGTATGGTTCACTAGATCATAATGGTTCTACAAAAATGAATAACTCAATAAGATAGCACCTCCACAAAAGTAATGAACCTTTCCTCAAAATATCAAGATAACCATGAATAATCTATTACCAAAGATCTTTCTTACTCTCTCTCAAGCCATGACCCTAAGGTCCTAATCACAAAAAACTGAACACATTATCAAGGTGTCATAACGATATAAACCAAAAAATGAACCACATCCTACAAGGATAAATTTAATAGGTTTCCATACCAAATATGGACACCAATCCTTTTGTCTTGACCGCACATGGTCATACTAGCAAGCAAGCCCCTATAGAGCTACCAAGATCAACAAAGGACTCAAACAACATACATCATTCACCATGCCACACATAGTGGCATCACTTCTACCATTGTCAAGCCACTCACACTACGAACCACAATAGGGTTGCTAAGCACTCAATCAAAAGGTAGTCTCATAACATCCTAGGAAGTTCTCCTTCCTAAACCATATGTTACTTGGGATTTTTTCTCAAAAAGCCTTGAGTTACTACACAAGGGCACCCAAATACAAGCTTTCAATACTTTAAGCATGAGAACAAACATCATCGAGGTTGCAAAGCAAGTGTATGGACTCGATCAAATACCTACCTCGAAGGTAACTACTATATTATGTTTCTGGGTTCAGAGCTATTTGAGGAAGGGGGGAACCTTGATTTCCTTCTAATATCCTCAAACTCCCTACTCCACTTCCTCATGTGTCAAGAAGCATATCAAGACCTTTCCATGTTTATGTGCTTGTCACGCTCAATGAGGCATCCTAAAAATACAAAAGGGGAAACACAATGGCTTAAGGTTCCAAGTCTTGAAACTGTGCTTTGATACCAAAATGTCATACCCAAAATTAGGGCAAAAACACACCAACAATTTTTTTTTTTAAAGCGCAAAAGTCAACATAGGATAACATTCTAAGGCACACTAACATGCACATAGTGCTAAACACAACAAAAGTTAACACTTAAGAGGTATCATGTCAAGCATTGGCTTGCCAATGTCCCTTAATTGAAAAAATGTGTTAGATAACTTGGAACCCCTAACTAGAGATCTAAGAAAACCTAAGGTTAAAAATAAAGGTTTTAAATAAAATGAAAAATAAAAGGGGTAAATTAAATTTGTTGATTAACATAAGTTCCAATTAGATTATTTTACTCAAAATGATTTAATTAAATGATTGATTTAAGCAATAGATGATAATAACCCCAAAGGTTCCCAAATGTGAACCGGGTTACTAGTTTAGGGTATGATTCACAAGGAAATAATAAATTAATAAAATAAGGCCATAAAAATATCCCTATGCAAAACCTAGGATAACAATTTAAAAACCCACTTAATGTTAATAATGTCTCAATATTTTAATTGAAAAATATTATACTTTAATTCAAAACATAATGTTTACCTTAGTTTATTTAATTGGTTTAAATTTAAATTACAAGATAAATTTAACCATTATAAAGTAGTAATAATAAAATATTAAATTTAAAGGCTAAGGGAATGATGAAATACCTAAGTCCCAACCTAGGACAATAAAATAATTTCCCTTAGATTATTTTATCATTAAAAAAAATCATTAAAATAATATAAAGAAATTATTACTAAATATTACCACAAAAATTAATCAATAATAAAATAATATCCGTTTTAAGTAACCATTAAATTTTAAATTCAAATATAATCAAATTCCAAGAATAGCCTAAAAAAGATTAATTGATAATTTAATAATATTATTTGTTAAAATAAAGTAAGTTCAAAGATGTCTAGCAATAAAATAAATAAATCCCACCTAAAATAAATAAAATTTATATTACATATTCCAATGAATAACGTAATATAAATAAGTCAAAATTTGAAATAAGACAATTCACAAAAGTCAAACAAACATTAATTAATAATAATCAGAGATCTAATTTTTAAAGCAGAATTTAATTAAACTCAATTTAAAATTTGAAGAGCCCAAAGGTTAGCCCTAACCCTTATTCGAAATTAGGGTTGGGCTATAATATAAAACACCAAACTAAATATAATTCTTCATTTTGTGTGCAGGTTTGGCTAGGAGAAGAAATGAAAAAAAAATCAAATTCAAATATACACATGAGTATACATGTGTGTATATACACACCTAGGGTTTGTATACACACACACACACACACACACACACACATATATATATATACACAAGGGCTGAATGAGATGAACAAATAAAATCAGAATATTCATAAATTAAATCAATAAGAGTTTATCAAATTTTTCTTCCCTTGTCATTGTATAGCCTATTTTGAGAGAGTTTTGTTGCAGGTTAAAATTAGAGCTTACTGGTGCAAATAAGAGGTTGGCATCATATTGAGGAGGTCTAAAAACCCCTAATTTGAATTTTGTTTCATCCAAATTGGGCATCTAAAGCCAAATCTAGAACCATTTGAATTTTGGAAGTGCGGCGATGGCAATTCAGAAAAAAATATTTTCAGAGATGATTTTCAAACAACAATATCTCAGTCATCTAGACTCCTTTTTTCGAGATTTTTTTTTGTTTTGGGGTAAAATTTCACAATCTACACAATGGTGGAGGTGGTTGTTGATCTCCGCTTCTGATATATTCTGAAAATCACAAATCCTAATTTTGACAACTTTAGAGGCTTCATTTGGGCTCATATGAACACATTTTTAGGTGCTATTTTTTTCAAAGTGCATAATTTTTTGTCTACTTTCCAGATCTGATTTCAGTTTGAATAAATTTTGAGTGGATACAGTACTTTCATCATTTGGTCTATTTTGGTCTATTTTGGCACTTGTAATTTGTTGGATCCTTGAGTGGTCTTGTGTCTTATTTGTTTGAGCCTACATAGCTTCATATTTTTTGTTGATACATGAATCACATTTTTCATTTGCAATTAAGGAAGTAAAAAAACAATTATTATTTTCTTTTGAAAATAAATAAATAATAGAAATCTTCTTTTATTCTTTTCTCTTTCCAAGTACAAGCAAGATAGAAGAAGATACTAACATTCATATTTACAAATAGTTTTACAAGCATGAAACATGCATTATAGACATTTACATAACCTTTATTGTACTAACATTTTTATACAAGGCATTTAGTCATTTATTCAAAACAAAAAATTGCAACTTAAATAATTAGACAAGACCATTTTCTTCTCTTTTCCTTCAATAAAATAATAACCTTTTCAACACAAAAAACTACATTAAATAAACAAATTTTGACCATGAAGGCTCACCTCCCAACCTAGGCCATTACATGACCACCCCCAAGTTTGGGTAAATAAAGATGGATGAGGGTTACATACATGCTACAATACACATACACATAAAAACTAGCAAGTACATGTAAACACAAAATTCTCATCCCAAGGATATTCACACAATGGGTCACCTTGGACCCATAAAAGGGGTGAAGGTGGAAAGTACCCAAGTAGGAAAATCCATTCAAAAGTAAAATAGTGTCTTCAAAAAGGCCTAAAATCTATAACCATTGCCTTCACAAGGTCATAACAAAAAGTAACAACCCTTCCATTTCCTTTCACAAAATGCAACCCTTATGACCCCATAATAAGTATACAACAAGAATGGAAACATGAAACCCATACATCCATGCCTCATCCTCTTCTTCCTTGAGGAAGGACTCTACACTAATGGGCATTCCCAACTTAATCCCTTCATCCATCAAGGCTCTCTTCCCTCCCAAGGGTGAGTTTGGCCTTGCACACCCCAATAAAATAAAAATACTAAAACAAAATCAACAAATAAACACTTAACAAGAAGTCATGAAAGCAATCATGAAGCTTCAGAAAACCATTGCAATATCATAATGTAAAGAAATATGCATTTTAAATACAAGCAAAAGAAATAGTCTTCCATGACAAGGCCACCAACCTTACTCCAAGCTATGGAAAAAGAGGGTTAAGAAGAGCTTCCTTCCTTCCTTGCTAAGTCCACCAAAACTTACTGAGTCCACTAGAAGTCTCCAAAATTGGAGAGTGGGCAATCAACCTACCAAATTCTTCTCCATCCCACTAAAAAATAAATCCATACCTAACCTCAAAGATTATTGGGCACACTCACCTAGGGTTCTCTCTCAACAAGAGGGAAATTCAAAATTGAAAAGAGAGGAAGACATGACACACTTCCCAAATTTGTCACATTTCAAAAAGGCATCTTTTGAAGAGACAAAAATGGTCTAAAATCATCATATTGGTCAAAATTTGACCCCTTACCCAAAGTACACCTATGGGGTAATCTAATTTTAACTCTAACTAACCCTCTGGGTTAATTTTTGCCTCTCAAAAGTCTACTAAGAGTTGACTTATGAAAATTTGAAATAAGATTCCCTCTCATGGCTCAAAAACTAAGATACCTAACCTTGGGATTCTACAAGGTGACTAAAAGGTGGAAAACAACTAATATACAATGTTCTTGGCCATGCCAACTCACAACACGTGTCAATTGACACTACAAAATATTACAACATATCACTATACACATGACATGCCAAGTAGACATTAATTTAAAATAAAAATAAACAAAATTAAATAATACAATCAAACATTACTTTACAACATTGTACATCACAACAAGGTTATTTCTCCCTTTGGAAATAACCTTGGTTTAACAAGATTTTCACATGCATCCATCTTTAATTTCCCCTTATTTAATCCATGGTCATTTCCTGCACACTAGATAAAATATCAGTAGCTCAGGAAAGATCAAATAACATATACATATAAGATACATCATAATAATCACACTCAAACACATCATAAAATTTCAATTTCATCCACACTTTATCACAAGATAACCACATAATTTTCAATAATGCATTTCCTAAATTAAAAGTTAGTTAATCCAAGAACACAATGATATATCAATTAACCTAATATATTAACCATGATCATTTCACATAGACTTTTCTTACAAAAGAATAATATTCTAAATTAATGATTCATCAAATCCCATAAATCAAGTCCTAATAATAAAAAAATTAAAGTAAGTCCTAAATCATCATAAAATATAACTATATTTCACAACATCATATGAAATTCACTTTTCACAAGAATGCATTTACTCAAAATCTATTAAATTTTAATATCACGATTTTCCAAGAAACACATCTATTACAAACAGCCTAAATCATTTAAATACAAAACTTCAACCGATTCACATTTCTCGCATCAATATAACATCAAAGCGTAATACTCATAATTTCCTTCACCACGAATTCTCTATAAATACAATGTTCACAAGCATCCCAAAATCTCTTTCATAATCAAGAAAATATTAACAGTTGAATTGATTTCATAATCACTTTGAATTACGTTTCTTGAATTAATAATCAAAGAATAATACGCGAAAATCTCTTTCCTGACATCAAGACCTAAAATCAACATGCTATTAATTCACATCTCAACCTAATATAAATTCAAATTATCATTTTTGTAAGCATTCATATCTGATAGTAACATTTCAATATTCTTTAAGGGTACATTCTACCTACTCCACTCGTGACTCTACTCACCTTTCCTTCTACATTTTCTATTAGAAATTACATACACAAGGAAAACAACATTTACTTTATTAGAATTTACATCTCATCTCATTATAGTTTAAATTGTCTGATTCCCAATCAAACCCCTCAAAACATGTACTCAATTTCTCTATAGTAAGAAAATTAGTTGAATTCATTTAACCGTTAAGAAAACATAGTGCATCCAAGAAACATTGACATGAGTACATAAGCAACATGAAAAAGAGTACATCACAAATCAATGTGCTCAAACCTCTATCCATCATAATATAAATCGATAATGCATCAGGGTAAGTGCACAAAGATGGGGGACCAAAAAGATGCCACTTTTCTTTTTGGTCCCCCACCACGCATAGTGTGTATGCACTAAAGGGCATGCACCCAATAGCGTGCACGCCCTATGGCTTGGGAAATCCAAAACAAAGTGTGTACACCCTATAGGGCACACATGCTTTGAAAAATACTTTTTTAGTGTTTTTCAAAGTGTGTGTGCCCTATAGTGCGTACACCCTTTGAAAAGGCCTTCTTAAAGCTTTTTGTGGGTTTGAAAGCTCATTTTTCTTTCTTCAAACCCATGCTTTCAGCTAAGAAGGGCTTCCTAAGTGCACATGCATTATTCTTTTGGCTTGTGAACTAATTTTTTTCATTCATCCATCCATCAAGTGGGTCCACGGCGTTGTCAAGTTTGATCTAGAAGAAGAGGTAAGTGGTTTTACAGCCCATGCCTTTTATTTGTTTTAAAATTTCAGTTTTGTTGTAATTTGTTTTGTTAAAATTTGTTTTTGTTTAAATTTGTTGTGTAATGAAGATTTTAAAATGTAGTTTTTTAAATTTCTGGGAAGAAATAATCTCCCTCAACCAAACTCTCCACCAAACCCTCTGTCTCCTCATGAAGAACCAAATGAAGAAACAAATGAAGAAAATGAACCTCAATTGCCTCCACCAATTGAAAAACCTCCTCTTGGAGCACAAAAAAATTTGATGAGCCAAATTGAAAGAGGGAAAAAAGAATTATAATCTTTAATTAATAGGTTAAAAGATTCTGTGGTACAAATCGCAGAAGGAAAAGACTTGCACAAAATTATTGGAAGCAATCTTGACCCACGTAAGTGCAGTTAGTGGGAAAATTAATTTATGACGGGATAAAAGAGAAGAACAAAAGCAATATTATGTAAATAAATTATCTTATGCGGACATAAAAAACAAAAAAATCACAAAAGATGACATTTGCAAGTTATTTAAAAAACCAAGGGACATAGATACTCTTAGAACTACAAAAAAAGGTTCCCAATTCATTGGTGCATAAATGAAGACATTAAAAACAATTTTTGGGAGAGATGGTGGATGGTCTTTGATTTTCCTCCTTGTAACAATCATGAGGTTCTTATATATTTCTTGAGGAAACTCTATTGTGAGTTTGTACTCAAGGAGGTGCCAAATTATTTTGACATTCTGGATTCTTAGGGTAGAGGAGGGGGGTCATCATTTGATCGAGTGGGGGCACATCATGACCCTAACGCACCTAGGGCTACTATTGGCAAGCCACAGGTGGATCATGTTAGTATTCCTTCCATTGTGAAGGAACATGTAGAGGCAGACACACTAGGCATGATTAGTGCTTTGACACAAACTCTCATTCAGTGTGCCATTCCTTTAGTTGAGGGTGACCATGGTCAATCCTCGAGGGGGCATGTTTTTCAGTCATGTGGATGCTTGTGCACATTTGGTACTGGCGAGAAAGAGGAAGATGATCCTAGAATGATGATTGATAGCTTTCTAAATATGACATTTGGCATTGACACACAGGTAAATATTTCCAAGTTCATTAAATTGCTTTGATCATATTTCATTTATAAAAGAATAACTAATTAATTTAGTATCTATTGATTATGATGAACATTTAGGGAAAGAGTGTCAGTGGTGGTGGCAGTGGAAGTGGCAATGATCCTCATGTCCCCTTCTACACATCTTCGTCAATTCCACAAGTATGTATCGAATAAAACATTTTAATTAACATATTTGATTATTATGTAATTATATGAATACTTGTATCATAACTTATTGTGCATGTGCATTAGACGTTCACTGGTGGACCATCGCCATTCACAATAGACAACGAAGGGCATCATGCAACTTTCCTTGAGGTATCTTTATTTGCATATTAATTTGATTTACTTGATTATATTTAATTAATGAATGAAAGACTAAATTACTAGACAAATTATGATCAAAATCCAGAGGCACAATGATTACATTCTTTCATCTAGGTTTGTGAGGTCACCATTGAGTCCACAGGCATACATGTAATAATGCATTATAATTAACATGTTAGTAGTATGTTCTTATATGAATGGTTATCTTATAATTTTCCATGTACATGTGCACTAGTTGAATGTTGGAGCTTTGACTTCGACACCGCACACCGGAGGATGTAGTGGAACCTTCACAGAGGTATCATTTACTCATTAGTAGGGTTGTAAAAAATATATGTAATTTTGGTAACTGCATAATACTTTTTTTGTTTCATTTTCAGCTTTTGACATCAGAGACTCCTCCTTCTATCCGTGATAATAGTTTGTATTGAATTTTATAATGATATCCATGTATGTATTTTAATTATTATTTTGATCATTGTTGTAGGGACTTATTACTCCAGATCACCAGCATGCACCTTTGATGGATGAACATAGTGATTGTTTGCTAGCAGTAAATGAATATTCAATTTTATGTCATTGTATAATTCAGTTTTGATGTATATTAGTTATCTCTATCTAATTTTTTTTTTATCAGGTCGAGCTATAGAAGAGTCTAGATAGGAGGATGAATGAGCACACTGGGAAGACTACAACATCCACTGCATCTCCATTGACACGACGATCGAAGACAGCTCAGAATTTGTTTTCTTCCCCTAGCGGGAAAGGACTGGATTAGGGATATGGATTGTATGCCTATATGGCATTAGTGGACATATTTTTTGTATATTGTATAAGTGATACATTGTACATCCATTTGGCTTTAAGGAAGCCAATTTTACTGTATTGAATATATTCAATGTATGACATTATTGGACATATATATTTGACTTCATGCCCTACGAATATTTTTTTTTTATGTTTTAGGTATGCAATTAATGTGTTTGGTGTAGTGATGTATACTAATTTATGTTTATGTGGATATCTTATGCTTTGTAAATTTCCCATGCCTTATAGTTATGCTTGTATGTTTATCGATGTATGTTTAACTTTCTGAATATGCTACAAATGCTAGTCACTGTCCTCAATAATAGTCAATTCCTTGACTGTAATAATAAAAAAAGTAATGAAATGAATGCAGAAATGTATAAATATAATATAAGGCAATATTTCTATGTCACAACCTATCAAAGATCACATGGAATCAAATATTTATATTCATTGGTGTGTTCCCTATTCCACAGGACAGTCATAATATAAAGACATGACCTCGAATAGGTGAGGCAACATATGGCAAGGTTGTCGTCTATTGACCCCAATACTAGGCCTATTTTGATATGTGGGTACCCTAATGTTGGAAAGAGTTATTTTATTAATAAGATTAATACGGAAGATGTGGATGTCCAACCTTATACTTTTACAAACTAACTTTTAATTATCCCCTAACTGACTGATTGTTAATGACAAACACTAGAATACATATTTGCACTCATCCTACTGCTACCCCAGAGTCTTCAGTGTCGTTCAAATGACTATGTTTTCCAAAAAAGGTTGTCAGTAGCATTTATCTAACCATTCAAAGTTGTTGGAACAAACGGTTCGATGCTATGACCGATGGTTTAAAAGATACGCAATGTTGACCATTTGAACTAAGGAACACTATGAATTCTGACATTGATCAAGAATGTGTTGCCAAATTTAAACAAATATGAATCTCCAAAAACTAAGACATTCTATTGTAGGCCTTGACAACACGGTCTCGTAGCACCTAACGGATTGATGCTACCTCGTACAAGCTCCAAGATATGACCCCACAAATATCATTGATTTCATGCTTAAGAGACCTTAAGGGATGCTTTGGCCTAGAGTCATTGGTGCGGTTTGAATGATTATGTGTGCCAAATGAGGTTACCACTAGCATTTACCTAGCCATTTAGAGCTATTGGAATCGACTAATCAATGCTATGACTGATGGTTGGAAAGATACACAACATTGGCCATTTGAACTAAGGAACACTATGAGTTCTAACATTAACCGAGAATGTATTTCCAATTTTAAAAGAACTTGAATCTCTGAAAACTGAGACAGGCTTTTGTAGGCCCCAAATATACGGTCCCATAACAATGATGAATCGATTCTACATCACACAAGCTCTGAGATATGATCCCGCAAAGATCACCAATTTCATGTTATTAGGACCTTGAGAGACACTTCGGCATGGATTCATCAATGGGGATCGAATGACTACATGGTGAACAAGGTTGGCACTAGCGTTTACTTGGCCATTCAGAGATGTTGGCATAGATAGTTTGATGCTACGATCGATGGTTGGAAAGATATGCAATGTTGTCCATTTGAACTGAGGAACACTATGAGTTCTGACATTGACCGAGAGTGTGTTTCCAAATATAAACGAGCTTGAATCACTGAAAACTGAGAGAGGCTATTTTAGGCCTCGACAAAATGGTCTTGGAGCACCTGACATATTGATGCTACCTCACACAAGCTCTGAGATATGACCCTGCAAAGATCGCTGATTTCATGTTATTGGGACCTTGAGGGACACTTCGACCCAGAGTCATCGATGAGGTTTGAATGAATATGAAAGATGAATGACGCTGCCCCTAGTGTTTACCCAACCATTTGGAGCTATCAGAATAAACGGTTTGATTCTACGATCAACAGTTGGAAAGATATGCAATGTTGGCCGTTTTCCACTAAGGAACACTATGAGTTCTGACGTCAACTAAGAATGTGTTTCCAAATATAAATGAAATTGAATCTTTTAAAACTGAGACATGTTATTTTAGGCCTCGACAACAAGGTCCCATAGCACTTGACAAATCCATTCTAACTCACATGAGCTCTGAGATATGACCCCACAAAGATTGTTGATTCCATGCATTTGGGACCTTAAGGGACACTTCAGCCTAGATTCATCAATGGAGTTCGAATGACTATGTGTGTGGAATGAGGTTTCCCCTAGCATTAACCCGTACATTCAGAGCTATTGGAACTGACGGTTCAATGCTACGACTGACAGTTTGAAAGATACACAATGTTGGCCGTTTGAACTTAGGAACACTTTGAGTTCTAACATCGACCAAGAATGTGTTGCCAAATTTCAAATGAAGTTGAATATCTATAAACTGAGATAGGGTTTTGTAGGCCCTGACAACATGGTCCTGTAGCACTTGACAGATCGATTCTACCTCGCACGAGCTCCATGATATGACCCCACAAATATCATTGATTTCATGTTGAAGGGACCTTGAGGGACACTCCAGCATGGAGTCATTGGCAGGGATCGAATGACTATGCATGCCGAAGGAGGTTACCACTAGCATTCACCTGACCATTCAGAGCTTTTGGAATAGATGGTTCATTGCTACAACTGAAGGTTGGAAAGATACAAAATGTTGTTTCAACTGAGGAATACTTTAAGTTCTGACATCGACCGAGAATGTGTTGCTGATTTTCAATGAACTTGGATCTCTAAAAACTAAGAGAGGATTTTGTAGGTTCTGACAACATGGTTCTGTAGCACCTGATGGATCCAAGCTACCTTGCATGAGCTCCAAGATATGACCCCGCAAAGATCACTAATTTCATGCTTAAGGGACCTTGAGGGACACTTCAACATGGAGTCATCAGTGGGGATCAAACTATTGTGCGTGGTGAATGAGGTTTCCACTAGCATTTACCTGACCATTCAGAGCTGTTGCAATAGATGGTTCATTGCTATGACCAATGGTTGGAAGGATATGCAATGTTGGTCCTTTGAATAGAGGAACACTGTGAGTTCTAACATCAACCAAGAATGTGTTACCAAATTTAAATGAAGTTGAATCTCTAAAAATCAAGACACACTTTTGTAGGCCCCAACAACATGGTCCTGTAGCACTTGACAGATCAATGCTACCTCGCATGAGCTCTAAGATATGACCCCACAAAGATTTTTGATTTCATGCTTAAGGGACACTTCAGCACGAAGTCGTCGGTGGGGATCAAACTACTGTGCATGGTGAAAATAGTTGCCACTAGCGTTTACCCAACCATTCGGAGCTGTTGGAATAGACAATTCACTACTATGACCGATGGTTGGAAAGATACACAACATTGGTCATTTGAACTGAGGAACACTATGAGTTCTGACATCGACTGAGAATGTGTTGCCAAATTTAAATAAAGTTGAATCTCTGAAAACTGAGACAGGCTTTTGTAGGCCCCGACAACACGGTCCCATAGCACCTAGTGGTCGATTCTACCTCACACAAGCTCCAAGATATGACCCTGCAAAGATCACCAATTTTATGCTGAAGGGACCTTGAGGGACACTTCATCATAGAGTCATCAACGGGGATTGAACAACTGTGCATGTCGAACAAGGTTTCCACTAGCATTTACCTAACCATTCAGACCTGATGGAACAAATGATTCATTCCTACAACTAACGGTTGGAAGGATACACAATGCTATCTGTTTGAACTAAGGAACACTTTGAGTTTTGACATCGACTAAGAATGTGTTTCCAATTTTAAACGAACTTGAATCTCTAAAAAATGAGATAGGCTTTTGTAGCCCCAACAATACAATCCTGTAGCAACTGACGTATCGATTCTACATCACATGGGTTCTGAGCTATGACCCCTCAAAGATCACCAATTTCATGCTTAAGGGATCTTGAGGGACACTTCGGCATGGAGTCATCAGCGGGGATCAAATGACTATGTGTGGTGAACAAGGTTGCCACTAGTGTTTACCCAGTCATTTAGAGCTATTGGAATAGATGGTTCATTGCTATGACTGACGGTTGGAAAGATACGCAACGTTGGTCATTTGAATTGAGGAACACTGTGAGTTCTGACATCAACTGAAAATGTGTTGCCAAATTTAAACAAAGATGAATCTCTAAAAGATGAGATAGTTTATTGTAGGCCTCGACAACACGATCCTATAGCACTTGACAGATCTATTCTACCTTGCATGAGCTCCAAAATATGACCCCACAAAGATCATTGATTTCATGTTGTTTGGGACCTTGAGGGACACTTTGGCACGGAGTCATTGGCGGGGATCAAATGATTGTGTGTGGTGAACAAGGTTTCCACTAGCATTTACTCGACTATTCGGAGTTGTTGGAACAGACGGTTCATTGCTACGACCGGTGGTTTGAAGGATATGAAATGTTGGCTGTTTGAACTGAGGAACACTGTGAGTTCTAACATTGACTGAGAATGTGTTGCTGATTTTAAATGAACTTGAATCTCTAAAAATAGAGACAAACTTTTGTAGGCCTTGGCAACATGGTCCCATAGCACCTGACAGATCCATGCTATCTCGCATGACCTCTGAGATGTGACCCCTCAAAGATTGTCGATTTCATGCTGAAGGGACCTTAAGGGACACTTCAGCATAGAGTCATCGATGGGGATCAAACTATTGTGCAGGGCAAATGAGGTTGCCACTAGTGTTTACCTAGCTATTCAGAGCTGTTGGAATAGATAGATCGATGCTACAACTGATGGTTGGAAAGATACGCAATGTTGGCTGTTTGAATTGAGGAATACTGTGAGTTATGACATTGACCAAGAATGTGTTGCCGATTTTAAATGAACTTGAATCTCTGAAAACTAAGATAGGATTTTGTAGGCCCCGGCAACACAATCATGTAACACCTAATAGATCCATGCTACCTCGTATGAGCTTCAAGATACGACCCCACAAATATCATTGATTTCATGCTGAAGGGACCTTGAGGGACACTTCAACATGGAGTTTTCAATGGTGATCAAACTACTGTGCATCCCAAATGAGGTTACCACTAGCATTTACCCAACCATTCAGAGCCGTTTAAATAGATAGATCAATGCTACGACTGATGGTTGGAAAGATATGCAATGTTGGCCATTTGAACAGAGGAATACTATGAGTTCTGACATTAATCGAGAATGTGTTGCCGATTTTAAATGAACTTGAATCTCTGAAAACTAAGATAGGCTTTTGGAGGCCCTAGCAACACGGTCCTATAATGCCTGATGGATCCATGCTACCTCATAGGATCTCTGACATACAACCCCACAAATATCTCTGATTTCATGCTTAAGGGACCTTGAGGGATACTTCAGCACGGAGTCGTCAGTGGTGATCGAACTACTTGCATGGTGAATGAGGTTGCCACTAGCGTTTACCTGACCATTCAAACCTATTGGAATAGACAGATCGATGCTATGATTGATGGTTGGAAAGATACACAACATTGGCCATTTGAACTGACAAATACTATGAGTTTTGACATTGACCGAGAATGTGTTTCTGATTTTAAAAAAACTTGAATCTCTAAAAATTGAGACAGGCTTTTGTAGACCCTGGCAACACAGTCTCGTAGCAACTGATGGATCCATGCTACCTCGCACGAGCTCTGAGACATGACCCCACAAAGATCATTGATTTCATTCTTAAGGGACCTTGAGGGACACTTAAGCATGGATAGGGACATTACAGATCCATGTAAGAACCTTTTCTTTGATCTTGCTCACTAACCCTTTACAGAGAAAATGTTTACAAAAATTGGCATGTAGTTGCATGAGGACTTTATATATTACAAAAATCCCACACAGAAGTAGTTGGCAAGCCGCTCAAAAAGTAGTAACTGATAGCAAGTGGGATAATTTAGAAGCTTTAATAAACCACTATCTTCTTTACTCAAGCAACATCTGGTTCATCTGCTCGACTAGGGCATGTTTGGGAACAAACTGTCTCCATTTAAACTCAAGTCTCTGGAAGTAGTTATATTTGTCAGTGGAGGAGATACACCCATTGGATCTACAATAAGTTCATGCTCACTAGAATTTCCATTTCTCTTCAATTGGGATACTCTTTCCAAAATTGCATCCACCCTTTTACCAATTTGGAAAATTAATGGGTCTATTTGTGGACCTCTAAGGAGTTGGTCACCTAAATGAGAACCTTAAGATGAATCAGGAACTTCTCTAGGAAAGAGATCAGTACCTTGAGAAGCTCTCCACTTGTCAACTGAATTAAAACCTTGGACCATAGATGGCTGCCCTTTGTTGTAAAATGAGGAGTGAGACTGCCTTGCCAAAGGTGGTAATGAACTTACATTTCAAGGATAATGCCCAACATGAGTAACCTAGTTTCCCAAGTCCCATAAATGCAAGGCCATTGACGAATAGGCATTTCTAATAGAAATATTTGTGGTGCTAGAATGAAGTGGATGACCAAATTCTTTTCCTGCTATTGAACCAATTTTAGGCTTGATTTCATTTTCTTCTTGATCGTTGCAATATTTTCTCCTCAACTGAACATTTTGTAATCAACTGATATACAATCACAGTTTTCTCTTGGCCAATCCTATGGGCTCGCGATTGAGCCTGTAGATCCACAAAAGGGTTGAAATCTAGATCTAGTGGAAGAGTAGTATTAGCAAGAAGTCATTCACTAACATCTCATCTTTATAATGACTGTGTCGACACTTGGCTGCATCATATAATAAGTTGAAATTAGATCATCATAAAACACTTTGTAAAGTACATTGTACATATCATATACAACCACATCAAATGAATTCAGAATCAAGAAAGATGAGCATCATCCCATGAAAGTAAAGGCCTAAATTTCATGGAATGAGCATGTCTAACATGTACAATACAAATCTAATGCTTTAGTGTGCAGACAAGTGAAAGAAGAAGTGATTACAATCACCAAATGGTGGAAAATACATTGAATTTCATGGAAAGGGTATAGCACCAGAAGATTGGTCTTAAGGATAGGGATATTTGATGATTTGGATAATCTCATATTGTTCATTTAAAGGTTAATCAATAACCATTTGAACCTGGAAGTGATTGGAGGGCACCGATTTGAGAAACCCTTTGTTTAAGGGTTTCAAGAGACCAAATTTGGG
Source organism: Chamaecyparis obtusa (assembly GCA_027943335.1). Taxonomy (NCBI): domain Eukaryota; kingdom Viridiplantae; phylum Streptophyta; class Pinopsida; order Cupressales; family Cupressaceae; genus Chamaecyparis; species Chamaecyparis obtusa. The sequence continues at coordinate 93,550 of BSBK01011771.1, forward strand.
GTTTTGGGGGGTGATAGGAGGTCTAAGTATAATTCCTTTGGTATTGAGAGGTTTTATGACATAATAAGAGACTGTCTATAGTTTGAAGTCTTGGGGTTAATTATTTCATATAGTTCCTTTGTTAAATCACTCACTTTTCATGCATTTTTGGAGCCATAGGGGTGAGCAACAGTACACGCTCCAAAACAACCATATATTTACTTTGGATATGACAATGTATTAAGAAAAGGGTACTCAAAAAAGTCATTTTTTTTATTAGTCCTTTGGAAATTTTTAGATATAAGTGACATTTTCCTTTGTTGTAGGGCTACTAGACAGGGTAATTCATTGATCCCTCCCCTTTATGTATTTGTTGTCACTTGGGGATGGATCCAAACCTTGTAACTTAGTATTCTAACATTGGAAATGTAGGAAAGAAGAAGAGTTTGCAAGTTGAGAGTGATTGAAGGAGTTTGATGAGTTTCAAGGGTGCATAAGGGTCATCAAATTGGTGCAAGGGTACAACACTAGACGTTCTAACCTTTGGAGGGGTTTATTTTATGCTTGAACCCATCATAGGATGGTCAAATGATGGTGAATCAACTTTAGTTCAGTTTCTATGGTGTTGGGAGATGAGACATTGGGCGAGCCCTAGTTTCTAGGGGTTTTGGGACCAATTTGGGGTTTTTACATCTAGAAGTGCCAAATATTCAAATTGATGGTAGAATCCTCTAATTAGAGTCATTTTAAGACATTTTTGAAAGTGGAAAGGTCTGGGAGTGATTCCTTAATAGGGTTTCTTGTTAATTGAGCTTATTAGGCCTAGTTGGGAAACATGAATCAACAATTTTAAGGTGTGATGTTCCAAAACACATAGTCTTTGTTTTGACATATGTTATGCAACTTGAAAAAGGGTATTCAAATACTTTGATCACCATTTGAAGAGGTGATCAAGAATTTGGTTGATGGTCCAACCAATTGGAAAACTTAAACAAGCATGAACCAAGAACTTGTTTGATATGGTGGATATGGTGTTGCTAAAGGAAACCTAAGGTGTGGAGTCTTAAATAAGATGGTATGAAAGGAGAGAATGAATTAAAGGATTCTAAAAAGATGAGAAAAGAAAAGAAATTGATGTTCAAGCCCACAAAGGATCCAGAAGTCAAAGCAATGAAAACTGAGAATACAAGGTGTTGAAACAAGTGCATCCCTCCAAGGCAATATCCAGTACTGCCATGGATATCATGGAGAGCTTCATGATTGATATTTTTGATAAGATTACTCCTGAGGCTGCTTCTCTATCGAAATATATAACAAGATCATGACACTTTCCTCCAGATAAATTGAGATTGCTATCAAGTTTTTTCTACCTAGAGAGCTGGCTACGCATGCTACTTCTGAAGGAAGTAAGGCTGTTTATGGCAGGCTTGTTTACAAGTTGGTTTTGGCTTGGGTTTATGTTAAAATGGTCTTTTTTAGATGTTTTGAGGTAGAAGTTACTGTGAACCGAATGTGTGGAAGTTAATGCTGAACTGGGATCTTAGTGTATGTAAAGAATATATGAATTATGCTATGTATGTTACATTATGAATAGAGTTTATGGTTATTATTGTACATTATGCTATGTATGCTATGAAAAATCTCTAAACTATAATATTTCTATTATAAGGATGTGGTTATTGTATAGATCTCTCATTTTAATAACTTGGAGTTTAATTAATTTAGTCATGTGGAAGGGTTATCTACTGCTGTAGATTATGCCTGAAGAATTTGTTTGTTATAAGATTTATATTATAAGGATCTGGTTATTGGAAACAAGTGCATTGTAAGGTGTTAGAACCTTAATTATAGTTGTGAAGTCTGGTTTGTGTTTTGATGTGGTGGAGGCACTAGGTACACTAGGTGGCTTAGGAGGGTACACTATCTGGATAAACCAAGATGTAAACCTTTTGTTTCAGAGAGGGAGAAGTTGGAAAGGAAATGAGATAGTGCATCCTTGAATTGAGTTGGTTCCTTAAGTCTCTTCCATGGCCTTCCAAGTATTATGTGCCTGCAAGTCATTGGCATAACAACATAAAGTTTTTATTATTAATAATGAGAAATAGTTTTACAACTCATCTCAATAGGAGCACCGGAGGAAAGAGCTGAGCAGAGAAAACCTTCCAGTATTGCCCCAAAAATAGAAGAGAAAGGTTGTCATTAAATGTTACAAACCTCCTATTATACATACGGGGTAATGCATGAGCAATTTGCAGTCCACCCAATTTACAGTGCTATATAAATTTGACATGTTACAATATGTTGTATCTCCATTTAGTCCAATGAACCAATTGGGTCTGCCCTACCCTTGATTGTCTCAAGTATTACCTCGTGGTCTGACTCACGAACCTTCCAAAGAGTTTTATTTTGTAGTCTTCTCCCATATCTGATCAAGTGGACATTTGATGCAATGACAAGGTTTGAATAATGAAGAATCTTTATGTGTGTCTCCCAATCCTCGAACAACCACAACCTAGGGTTCTTCATAGCATACCGTCTAAGCCATGTACCATTTACAACCACTGATCCTATAGGGTATTCTAATTCTTCACCATCAATAACTAAGTGATCCAATTTATTTTTTTCCTCAACACAACGACACAAAAAATAATATGTCCCTTCTTCATTGTCTTCAAGTGCAATAATAGCAAAAACATGGCCTGTAATGATATAAACATAATGAGGACATTAGTTTACTGAATATTTATGATAAAGTACTAAATTTGAGATTATTTGTATGTGGAAAATAGAGACCTAGTTGTACTAGATCAGATAAGTGATCAAAGTCAATGGATGATTCCATTTCTGTCAGTTGTAGTGATTCATGGGGATGATAGGAGGCAAGTGCACTCAAAATACATGTATACCCTTCGTCAACCCATTCCTTTGACTCAAACCCATCCCAATCTTCATCTACACATGATGAAAAAAAGCATGCCATATGTCGTGTGTGGATACTCCATGAACCTGAATTACAACTTCTAAAAGATTGTAGCTCACCCGATCCTGTCAATGTACAATAATCCCCATATGGTGAAATGTTAGTTTCATCCATCAACCAAAAAAATCTAAACCGTAGACTCACCTTCATTACTTGGACCCATTGTAGCATTACACCATTGGACATTACATCCCACATCTGACAATGTTGCTTTCTTTTTGTACTTTAATTCTTCATGTGCTAAGGCTCTTTTAATACATGCACCTACGCCATTGTGCTCTCCCTTTCCATGACTTCCCTTTGTGAAATTTCACATATATTGAATTCTAGTAATCTTATGCATCTTGCACAACTAATAAAACATTCAAGAATTCTTGAATTGTGATGCACAATTATCTGACCATATGATATGTCGATGATATTTTATGCCCCTGTTTTCCAAATGACCATAAAATAGTTGAAAGAAACCATGTACAAACTATGTAGAATGTGAGTGATCATTGTTGATATAAAAATGATACTCCCTCAATATCTTCCTGTTCTCCTTTGTACTGTCTAGTGCATGCATGAATGCTATATAACAAATATAGCAACCTATTGAGAGCTGTAATACTTTGCTTGCACCTCATTCTATGGTTGTAGTGTGTAGTTCTCTGCAAAGTCCAAAACTGAAACAATGGTATCAAGTGGTAATGTGTCCTTCCACAACTTGAATTGCATATCCAACCATTGCGCTCTATGTGTATGCCTTCCATACTCATAAATAATTTTTTTACAAAAAATGTCCATGAATTGATACACTAGAATTTTTTCAATTACTAAATCACATCTTTTAGCCTCTTTCCATCTTTTAGATTGTATGCCATGGTCTTATATTTTCCAAATTCCACTATTTCATTACCGATTGCATGCGTACTCTCCATATGTTGACAAATTGGCAACCATTACAAACCTCCGCAATCTATGCATGTACCATTCAAGCATGAGAGCTTGTAAAATTGTTGACAATCCACTCTTTCACATATAATGGTAGATATTAATTCCCTTGAAGATCTAGGTGGTACATTTATGTTACAATCCTGCAAAACATTGTTAGCATGCAAATATACACATATATTCCTATAAAATTTAAAATGGCTAGAAAATTCAATATGTACCCTATAACAACAAGTTGTGTGTGTGTGATTTATCTTCACATAAAAAGGTTTACACATTTCAAAATATCTCTGACTAATTTTAATTTGAGGATACATATGCATAAATTTTGCAAAGAATTGTGTTTGTGTTGATTCCAAAAAATGTTTTGGATGTGGAACATGAATTTGACTACCAATCCTCCTTACAAAATCTCTTTGATTAGGAGATTCCCGTGTATTATTCTTCCAAAATTATTCAATCAAGGATTTCAAAGCTTCAACAATTGATTTATCTTTTCGCAGTAGTCTATCGGAAAATGCCCATAACTCATTGCTATTTAGATCTTCCACTCGTTGACACCTTCCCAGGGATCTCATTAGAGACTCTCTACTTATTTTCAATGTTTTTCTTATCTTTCTAATGAGTCAAGATTTCTTCATTTGAGTGCTTACTATCGTTGATGTAAGTACACATTATGTGACATTACTATCTTTCATACATGATGTAGAACCCACACTCTCATATGCAGTCATTAGATTCTTTACAATAGATTTTTCACTTGACTCATCCATCATTCTTAGCCTAAGAATCTTCATGATGGGCCTAAATTTCAGATTTTTCATCATTTCAACAAATAGTTGACATCTTTCTGTCATGTTTAAATTCTCAAAAAATTATCTCCAAATACGATTAACATTTCTTTGACAAGTACACTTGGGAATCTTGTCAGGCATTTCTTGCAAAATGTTAGTATCAATATTAATCAAATATTTTGGCTTTCTATATTTAATAATTCTAGGAGCATCAAAAACATTATGTGTGAATTGCATACCATCTTGAGTGCCTTCAACATGAGATGATGTTGTGCCTACACCTTGGGATGTAGATAATGTTGTGCCTTCAACATGAGATGATGTTGTGCCTACACCTTGGGATGTTGATAATGGTGTGCCTTCAACATGATACAAGGGTGTGCCCACACCTTCAGAAGTAGACAATGGTGTGCCTTCAACATGATACATTGGTGTGCCTCCACCTTCGCAAGTAGCCAATGGTGTGCCTTCAACATGATACATTGGTGTGCCTCGAACATTGGATGATGATGTCTCTTAAACTTGGGAACTCAAAGATGATGTCCCCGCATCTTCATAATTCAATTGTCTCGTTGCACACAAGTTTCTCATTCATTGTCTTTTTTATTCCAATTCCAATTCTCTCTTACTTTGTATTGATGTTTCATGTTCATCATCCAAAGAAAAATCTTCTTCTATGGTATCTAATTTTTTTTTTCACGAAGTTGTCTCATTCTTTCCCTTTTCTTCTTTTTGTCTCTTTCATGCTCTTCCGGTGTTAAATTATTTGCTCATTTTGTTGGCTTGATGATGATTTCTAAATATGAATTGATTACAATTTTAAAAATATAATATAAATGTAAAATAATAAGTCAAATTATAATATAAACCTCTTACAATATGACAAATTATAATATAAATTTATTACAATTATATCAAATTATGTATTGAACAAGTCTATCATACCAATTATAAACCAAAACACTCTTTATTCACATTTGACATTTAAAAAACTAAAAAACTTACCTCAATTGATAAATTTCAGTGATAATGATTGACTTTCACAATTCGATGTTGATTTTTAAACAAAAAGACGGTGCAAATTGATAGAATACAGTTCTTTGTTACTATCAACACCATGAAAAGCAAATACTTGTCAGATAACATGCAGAACTCAGATAGCAATAGAAAAAGTGGGCCTCTTTCATGAGATCCTTGGTAAAGAAGACTGTTTATTTTAGTTTTGCATAGCGCAAGCACACTATGCAAGACTAAAAAGTGTTATGAATACTATTAAATAGGATGTTCCCCCTATGTATAAAAAGAAAAAGGGAAAATATCAAGGGTATGGGGGGGGGGGAAGAGAGAGAGAGAGAGAGAGAGAGAGAGAGAGAGAGAGAGAGAGAGAGAGAGAAGGGGAAAGAGAAAGAAGGAGAGAGAGAGAGAGAAGAGAGAGAGAGAGAGAGAGAGAGAGAGAGAGAGAGAGAGAGAAGGGTGAGAGAGAGAGACTCTCTGTGTCTTCCTCTCACTATATAAATCTATGTCTTACATATTGTGCACGCCCTATAGGGCATGTGCACTTTGTAAAACATTTTAATTTACCAATCCTAAGGCTTGGATTTTCCTTGGAGATCCAATCCAAAGGCTCGGACAATTGAAATAGGCCTGAGATGTGTTTTCCAACAAACATACAAAAAAATGACATCTTTTTTTGTGTGCTCCTCATTAGGTTTACTCGTGGCTCAAGAACATAAAAATTAGACGACCTGGTATTGCAGATCTCTCTATTAGCTATCTAAGCATATAATTTATTTTGAATTTTGATTATGTTAAGTTTTCAACTCTAATTTATTTTGTGTATGTCCATTTTTTTGTCAAAAACCAACATTTAGTATTTTAGGCATAGATTTTGGCTCGTTCATCGAATTTGACAACAAGTTACATTTTTAGAAAGTAGACTCCATTCTACACACTTTAAAAAAAAATAAAATTGATTTTCGATTAGTTTTAAATGATTTCTAGGGGGAGCACATAGAAATTTCATGTTTTTAGGATGTGTGCACTTCGTAAATTGATAAAAAATTATACATTCATAAAAAAATTACCAAAAAAATATGGGATAAACTATGTGGTGTTAGCTAACTTCTCACTAGAGTGATTAAGAAAATTTTAAAAAAAGGTTAACATTTTAGGGGGAGCACACCAGATGCTATGTTATGTTTTTGGACAAAAAATAGGACCACTTTTTGTGCTCCCCCTTTTTGAGGCCTTAATCTGCACCATTTTCAAAATACGTTAGTAGTTTAGGAACTAGATTCAGAGTATTAAAACTCTTGTTCTTGTCGCATCTTAAAATTTTGAGTCTAACTATCTTCAATTTCTTGTTGAAGTTCAGAGTTTTCTGATTTTAGGAAAAAGGTGGCATCTTATACCCCCTTTTTGGTCCCCCATCTTTGTGCACTTACCCATCAACATGTTTTATCTAAATACTGATTCTATAATACAGATAAAAGCAATGCAATGATAAGATTGGGTTAGGGTCTCTTAATACACCTATCACGACCCCAATGATAACCTCCTGATTGATGCATGATAAAGATGAACAAGGTGCATCTCATGATGCCATCATAAAACATAATGTGGATAAAAATCACTACATTCATAGTATCGACTCATCCCTATCTTTAAGGGTCACCAAAATATAATCCAAGACCATACCCTACGTCTCCAAGTTCATGCAGGGCATAAAAAATATGCTCCAAAAATAATCCTCCTGACGGATTCACCCTCACATGGGACCAACATGATCATATCCTACAAGTGTGAAAGTCAAAACCACACCATCTGGATGTTTGTGCCAGGAGGCAAATGAGGGAGGCACTACAAATACGAAAGAGGGATATCAAGTTTTTTATTTTATTTGTAATAGGTTATATTTATTAATTATAAAGATTGTTACAATGTAAAGATTTGAGTTACTCCTTGACTCATTAGAAAAATATCATCGACCCTACAACCTTGCATCATATAACTAGTGTTTCTTATAGACTGTAACATTACAAAACACTACAAAATATGCAAGAACCACAGTAGTGTATTAATTGCATCCCTACAAACTGTAATTCACCCAAAACACCGACCATTACACAGGGGCCACCAAATTGTTTGTAATAATTGACAAAAAAGGCTACTAGTGGCATAGACTTTACCCACGAAGAGATAGAGCCAAGTCCATAAAAGATTGTTCGCCGAAAGCTAGAAACCAGAATGCATAACACAACTGCACAAAAAAGAGGAACTACCCACAAAAAAATCATATATTCAAAACTTCAAATATGCCTTTCTCGATAGAGCCTCATCGACCGTTGCTTCCTCGGAACCATAACTGGCACGACCACCCTCATTTGACCTCCTTCAACCTCCTGTATGGCTTCAACTAACTTCTGTCATGCCCTTCTATGTTCCACAATGTAAGCATGCCTTTCAACCCTTCATGGCCAATTAAAAAATGGACAATGCCCACCTCCTCCCCTTCTAGCTCATCTACAAACATTTCACTGTAATCAAACGCCCACCCTGGGGGAGCCCATTTGAGCAACTGATCAATTCCCACCATTAAAGCTTGCTCAAAGAGAGACTCTGTAACCCATTTTACCCTCTCTTAGAGACACCTAACTCAAGCCCCCATGCCATTATCATGGCAACAATATCCACTTGTAATTTCCACTACCGTCATATGTTATTAAAAAGAGGGCCGAGAGTCTCTTACACAACCATAATAACACACTCTGAAGGTAATTTTAACATTTTCTAGAACTGGATTTTCTCAACCAAACCAAATAAGCCCTTCTGCTATTTTTTAGTCTTGAAGGTGAAATTCAGTTACATTGTTTTGCAGAAAAAACCTTTGTAAAACTTCGAATGAAACACCATCCTATTAACAACAACAAAAAATGCCTTTATTCTACTGTAGCAGCACCATAACCAAGCATGTCATTCACATAATTAGTCTGCACCCTCGCATGAATTCACACCATAAAAAGAATAAAAAGCCGTGAACATCCTCAAGAATTTAAAAGCACAAATCTTCTCATAACGAGATTGTAATAATGAAAGAACACATTCTGATGATGCTACCCCAAACAAAAGCCTAATTGACATCATTGTCACCATTGATCAGGACCACTTTTAGAGAGGATTATCCCCATCATACGTCCACTATCCACATCTAATATGTGGCACCTCTAGCTCATCAAAAGACGTGGCAATCTTTGACAATTTATCTACCTCTTTATTGCCCTCCCTAAAAATCATCAAAATAAATCAATTCCTCCCTAATTAAATCGATGAAATTTTCCAAATGCCAAGCATTTATTGTTAAACTTAGCAATTGCTTGCACAATTATCATTGAATCACTTCAAGGTGAAGTTTTGTGAAACCATACTGTCTTGCCATCTTAATTGCCATCAAAGCTGCCTGTCCCTTAGCCATACTATTTGTCTCATCCTTCAACTGCATAGCTCCAACAGCTACAGTCTCCCCCTTTGAATTTCTAATAATGACATCCTCACCTATCTGCATGGATTACCTTGCGCAGCACCATCAAAATTTGCCTTCATCCATCCCTTAGCTGGGGCCTTCCAAACAACCACTTCCTCCTTTTTAGATTTAACAATCAGAGAACTAGAGGAGATTTAAATTTGATCCCCCGACCACATCCTCTAGATAAGAATATCATGTTGTATAAAAGGATCCCAAAGAGCTTGTTTTCTCAAGGCCAAAACACCCATAACCTCTTCATAGCATGATCAATCCGATTTATACACCTTTTCAAGATTGCTGCTTCCCCTTTGAAAATTATTCTATTTCATTCCTTCCATAGTTCCCACATTATTAGTGAGGGAGAGATAATCCATATGATTGAGAGTGTCGACTTACAAAAAGGTCTTGGCCACCCATCAAGAATGCCTTTACACACTATTGTCTCTTGGTCCCATCCAACCAACTTCAATTGTACAAAATCCCAACATTTTACTAGCAAACATACATTGCACTAACAAATGATTAGTTGTTTCCTCATGTCCTTCACATAGAGCACACCTTGTCGGACCAGCCATGCCCAAACATTTCCTTCTCTCAGTAGTTAAAATTCTTCCTTTTCTTGCAAGCCAAGCAAAAGCACCTTCTTTTGGGAGAATAATCTTGATGCCAACATAAGTCCAGGGATGAAATAGGGAATCTTTTGAGCCTTCAATGAATCTGTAACCTAACTTAATGGAGTAATTACTAGACTATGAGCCACATCAAAAGAGCTTGTCCTGCTTACCACTATGATTAAGAATTCTTTTATCAAAAATTTATTGCATGCACACATTTTGCTGAACCGTACTGGCCCTCTCCATCCAAACTCCTCCATCTCCAACAAGGACCAACAACACTCTCATTTTGAACAATATAGTCTCTGACCCTATCCCCCCAATTCATAGAAAATTAAGCCTAAAGATACTCATCAAACTTTCTTCCACAAAGAGCCTTATGTCCATCCCAGGAATCCAACCAGAATTTAGCTTTTGATCCATTCCTAACTTGCTAGTTAGGGTGATTTGTAATAACCTATCTGCAAGAAAGAATAAAGTTCCATATAGTTGAACCTTTAGGGGGTCTCATATGGTAAGAATCCTATCAACATCAGCAAATCTAGATATTTTGCTTGTAATATCCTAACCCAACATTGGAGTTGGATTTTTATACATGCTCCAAACATGTTTTTCTCCTAGAGCCTTATTCATGTAGTGCCAATTACGAATTCCAGCTCCCACCATTTGCTTTTGGCCTAAAAATTTTCTCCCAGGCTAAGAGAGGAATCTTATCCTCTAAATTAGCACCATTCCAAAAACAATTCCTCATTTTCTGAGTTAAAAGTTTAAGGACCTTCTTGGGTATATCCATACAAATTATAGGAGTATATTGGTATTGTCGATATCACCGTCTGCAACATGAGTATTCTTCCTACAGAAGACAACCATTTCCCTTTCCATCCCTCCATCTTCCTTAAAAACTTATCAATTAGTCTTTCCACAAATTAGCTTTGTTTCCACCACTAAAAAAGAGAATTCCTAAGTAACTGTTAGGCATTCGTCCTTGCTTCATATCTAAAATTTTGTAATGCTGACATGTAACTGCTGTTGGAGTGTTGAAGAAAAAACCTCAGATTTTTTCTTGTTTATAAACTGTCCTGACACTCTTCCATAAAGCAAGAGAGTGTCCTTCATCAACCTTGTCTTCTTGCATAGCAGCCTCCCCACCCAAGAAAGTGTCATCCACAAATTGCAGATGTGTCATAGCCTCCACACCTTCTATAATTTTGATGCCCATCCAATCCCCTTTCCATACACTTCTTAATCAACTGCCCTAAAACTTTAGCCATAATGATAAAAAGAAAGGGGGATAAAGGATCCCCTTTTCTAATGCCTTTCTCTGAGAGAAGAAACCCTACAGACTCCCATTCACCAATACAAAAAATCTTGGAGAATCAATGCAACTTTTTATCCATTGGATCCAAGGATCCCCAAAGCCAAACCTATATAAACCTTCACCAAAAAATATTCGATCCACTTCATCATAGGCCCGCTTAATATCCAATTTCACCATCATCTTTTGTGCTTTAGAAATTCTAATTGAGTGAACAACTTCATGAGCTACAATAATACCCTCAAAGATAGATCTCCCCGGGTAGAAACCACTTGTTCTTCAGATAATATTTTTTTTAAAAACATGCTTGAGGCTATAGCTGTCACTTTCGAAAATAACTTTGGAAACTGTATTACAAAGAGCTATAGGCCTGAAGTCCTCAAAAGTGACCTATTCACTCTTTTTAGGGACAAGGAAATGAAGGTAGAGTTAAAATCTTTAAGAATAAAACCACCTTTTCTAGATTCTTCTACCACTTCCCATAAAGTTATTTCCAAAAATAGGCTAGAGTTCCTGAAAGAAAGCTGCAGGAAAGCCATCTAGTCCAAGTGCTTTGTCACCACCTAAACCAAACAGAAGCCTTTTTAACTTCCTCTTAGTAGTACGAGCCATTAAAAAATTGGTCATGTCTTCTGAGATAAGAAGGGGGATAACTGCCAAGACTGAATCATAAGTTCTCTCATCAATGACCTCCTAAGATTTATTCTTTGAAAATAAATCCACAACATCCTTACTAATGATATCCTTGTCTTCAACTAGCTCACCTTCACTATTCTTGATGCTGAAAATCCTATCTTAGCTCTTCTAATTTTGACAAATTATGAATTTTTTTTTTCTATTTTTATCCCCAGCCTTTAGCCAAGTCTTCCCAGATTTTTGTTCCAAAAGATTTCCTTTTTTCTTAACCATCCATCCATCTCCTTTTTCAGGCTATCTTCTTCCTTAAAATCTACATCTTGCATGCCCAACTCAATAACTTTGAGGCTTAACTATTTCAGTTCATCTTCAATCCTACGAATTTCTTCCAAAATATTTCTAAAGTTTACTCTATTCCAAATTTTAAATTGCTATTTAGAAATTGTAATTTTTTGAAAAAGATAAAGGCTTTATTACTTTCTCTTTTCGGAGCATGATCCCACCATTTTGATATTAGATTGTCGAAATCCTCTGCCTAGAACCACATCATCTCAAACTTGAAGGGGCATCTTTCTGGGGGTTTTTCCATCTTGCATCATATAAACAGACCGGGAGAATGATTTGAACCTTGGAACAACAAAATTTCAGCTTCACAAATCCATAAAGTGTTTGCCCAGTTTCTAGCTAAGAAAAATCTATCAAGTTTTTCAGCTATGTTCAAAAAGCCTTCTCTACGGTTAGTCCAAGTAAAATCTCCCTTTTTGAAAGCAACTTCAATCAAACCTCCATCATCAACAAAATCACTAAAAGCTTGTTGACTTGTGTTTTCACCATCCTTTACATCCTTTCTTGTCTTCAAGTTTTAGGATGGCATTAAAATCACCTCCCAGTATCACCATCTCATCTTAAGGTCTTTGATTATTGAGGCTAAAATTCCCACAACCTCATTTTGAGCACTCTGCTATTTGGACCATAGATATTGAATAAAGAGAATTTACACCTCAACTACTTTGAGAAAACCTCCAACCATTGCCAGTTTTGATCCTGCTACCTGACAACGACCTCTAAGACATCCTCATTCTAGAGGTCTCCCAATCCTCCCGAAGCCCTTGTGCTTTCTATCGAACTACATTTCCATCTGCTAAACTTCCTATCATAAAACAAAAAATCCTCCTTCTTAATCTTTGTTTCTTGTAATAAAATAAGACCAGGTTACATTTGATCAAAACAACACTTGATCAGACGCATCTCTCAGAAGCATTGTAGCCTCATGACATTCCACGATAGGAGTTCCATTTCTCCTGGGAAAAGGCATAACCTTTTCCCGATCTTTAAAGCTTAGTTTGATTAGAAGCATTACCAGCTATGGCCAGCTTCACTCTATTTGATTTAGGACCTCTCCTCTTCTTTTCCCCAATTCTTGGTTTTAGAAGCTGTGATGGAGTTTGTTCTACTTGCCTTATGTCTATTACACCTTGTAAATCAGCAAGGCCAAGATCATCAAACAACCTTCCACTTCTTGCCCAGCATAGCCTGATTCCCAATCTTCTGAAACATCACCACTGTCTTGTTTCTATCAAAGGCACTATTTAGATTTCTTATCAGAGAAATTTCTATATCTTTGAAATTTAAATTATTATCTGTTTTCTCTTCCTCATCTCTGAGTGGATGGGTTTGAGAAACCTGAAACTCTTGAAAGAAAAGGTCATTTTATTCCCCTATATTTAGGCCATTTTTCATAATAGGGCTAGCTTGATCCTTGGAAGCTAGAGTCTCCGGAACCATAAGGGAAAAAGACTCGTTGTTGTTGTTGCAGCCAAAAAGTCACCCAGTGAACTTTCATTTTGTGGGCTCCCTTGTAGCGGCATTACCTCTGTAGAGTTAGTGTCTTTCCTTTGAGAATCTAAAACTTCTAGAGGAGTTTCCTTAACAAGCTATGTTGACAGTCTATCCTCTCTCAGAGAGTTTTGATAGACCACTCCCTGAATCGCTTCCTCCCTTGCCAAGTTATGCTCTTTCCTCCATTGAGGAGCATTGCCTTGTCCTTAATCTAGGGAGCACCCCTGATTTTCTATCGGGTCTACAAAAACCTTTCATCCTCCTAAAAGTTCCTATTCAATATGGTCCAGGTGAGTTTTATCCTCCTGAAGCCCTTTCCCTTTAGTATGCACTATCAGTTGGGAGGCATTTGTGTGCTCTTAGTCTCCTCTCCTTCCCAAATTTCCACCATTTGTTTCCAAGTCCATGCTCTGTCTCTAGGATGATAAAATCTAGAATAGGGTCATTGTTTTGAATCTTGATAAGGATACGGGGGTGTATAGAAGCATCCTTTTATTGATCACTTCTTTAGTTGTGACATAAGATCTAATGTTATTACTAATTTGTTCTAAGGTAATTTCATCCTAGTATTCCATAGGGAGGTTGTGAAGGTTCAACCATACTGGGTATTCGTTGAGCTTCTCTTTCTGGGGATCAAAATTTTCCTCCCAATCTTTCAAGTAAACCCCACACTCGCTTATTAGGGAAGGGCCATTGTTTAGGATCCATAATTTCTCCCTCTTTAACAACACAAATCCCCATGTAAAAGTCAATTGCTAGGGTTTTGAGTTTAACATTCTTCCCCCATACTTGACTACAACAATATCTAACCAAGGATACAAGGGATAGGGTCCTAACCATTTAAAGGAAAAAGCTCTATCTTTGAGGGACTCTACAACATCTAACATTGATGATTAGCTATCTTAAGAGTTGACATTATCTCATATTTGATATTTCTCTCATCTTCTTTGGTTGGTAGAGGGGGATCCACTGGTTTCTCCTTTAGGTAGTAGAACCTTCATTAGATCTTTGTGAAGTCAAAGTTCCCATCGGACCATGTGTATAAAGGTGCTTGACCACCAAACCTATTCCAGTTCTCCCCTCTCCTTCCATTCCAGAAAAAACTTGTCTAGGGTTTCGAAACTCCCTTCTCTCATTTCTTCTTTCAGGGGAAAAACTGATCATGCTGATGTAACTGATTGCGTTGATTGAAAGGCCAACCCTTCTGTCCTTGTCCATTATAAAACTACCCCTAATGCATTTTGAATGGTGCTCTCACACTAGTTTTTGCTCCATCACCAAAGGATCGATTTGCAGGTGACCGTTGCCTCCCAGCTAGCTCCCACTGCTTCCACATCTTTTTAGGAGGGATATGAAGTTGTTTATAGGGCCCACAACTTTATTACCCCGAGCTACTACTAGACCTTTGCTAGAATAAGGAGTGTCTGCCCAAGGCAGAAATGTTTGCTTGGGCAGCCTTGCAACACAGTATTCTAACTGTGAAAATATTCAAGAAAATAGGCTTTCATGGCCCAACTAGATGTGTTTTATGTAAAGAAATGGAAGAAAGTGTTGATCATATCTTCCTAAATTGTGAATTCTATAACAAATGATGTGTTTGGCTTATGCTCAACTTAATTGGAAATCAGCACTCCTAAACACCATAAGGGATTTATTTAAGTTTTGGCAAGAAATTTTGGGAAAAATCTTTATGGAAATATCTGGACTGTAGCCCCTTTTGTGATTATTTGAGAGATATGGAAAGATGTGTAATAGAAGAAGTTTCAAGGATATGGAAATGATTTTTGTCCAATTTTCAAATAAAATGGAAGCCTCTATCATGGAGACCATTAATAACAGTCACCTTCATCTGAAAGAAGCGAGATTCACATCATGGGATGACAAGATCAGAAACAGATGCGTTGGGCTTCAAATTCCCCTTGTTGGGGAATTCAAGAAGAAAGAGTCAGACAACTGAGAAAGGAGTGTGTCTGGAGGGCCCCAACAACTGGTTGGCATAAATTAAACTTTGATGGGGCCTCTAGAGGTAACCCAAAACTAGAGGTATAGAATGCTGTGTTCATTACTGGGAAAATAAACTTGTTTACCAATTAGCTGGTCCTATAGGGACTCAAACCAATAATGTAGCAGAAATTATTGCCCTGCTAGGTCTTAAGCATGTCGTTAGTTTGGTCTAGATAAGATCGAGATAGAAGAAGACTCCTCCTTAGTAATCAATGCTATTAGAAAGGGGAAGACCCCGAAATTGGTAGTTAGAAAGTATGGTTAATAAGATATTGGATATTCTCTCCCTCTTTGAACATTATACGATAAACCATATCTTTAGAGAGGGAAGTAGTATAGCAGAAAACCTGGCATATCTGGGGGCAGACTTAACCAAAATGGGCATTGGGTGATACTTAGAATGTTAATAATGTCTTAGGGCCCGCAAAGGTTTAAGTCCAAACATCTAGGTCTGAAATTGAGAGGAATTGGTTTTAGCGTTAGCAAAAAGCCTTTCAAGTATGAGATTTTAATTGTATCTTTCCCCTATGTAGGACTCTGCGACATAAGTCTATGTTGGACGGTAATCTATTATCACACATCAAATGATACTTAAAGGTGTCTATATAGATATAAATGGATATAATATATTGATTTATATATATTAATTGATGCTTTAGGTTTGATAGCCTTTTAATACAAACAAGGATTCTAGTGTAAGGGTTGCCTCTTTTTTCTCTTAAGGCTAGTGTTTATTAGCCTAATGGTTCCTTTTTAAGAATAAATTTATGTCTTCTTATATATATATATACAAATTTGAATATAAAAAATATGTTTATAAATATATATGTTATTTCCAGGCTTATTCATATGTATCATAATTGATATGATATATAGATATTAGCTACTAAATGGCATGCCAGCCTCATTTTGAATTAAAAAACCCTCTATGCAAGTCTTTGTGACATATGTCTATCTTGGTTTGTAACTAACCTTATATACTAAGATTTTCAAAGGTGTATAAATATATATAAATATTACATATACATAGATTATATATACAATTTGGATTTATTAAGATTTATAGCCTTTTAATATATAGAGAGATTCTTAAAATAGGGTTGCTCCTTATTTACTATTGTTCATTAGGTTTATGACCCTCTTAAGCATAAATATATTCCTTCCTCTATATACATACAAATAAAGGTAGTAATATACTGAACATATAAACATTTTTTCATGTTATTTTAGGATGTTTCGATGTTATATTCAGGTTTATTCATAATCACTATTATCAATATAATATACGGTATAACTGGCACTCATATACATATAAAAATATATAACTATACAAATTAGAGGCATAACCTTCAGATGGGCTCGATATTAGACATTAACCCAGAAATCTTTACTAGGGCCGTTTTTCCCCTTTTCTCTTCACATTAATAGAATCTAGACTTAAATGCTTAGAAACATGCTTATTCACTCTTCCTTTTAGCATGAATTATTGTAGGTTTAGTAGTTAGGCTATTTCTTCATTCATTTTATATAAATTTTTACAATATAATTAGAGGAGTATATTCAGTTATTTATACTCTTTAATTTGGAGTGTATAGATACAAATCTTTATTTAGATATATTTTGATAGACTATCTTCTAGTGTTTTAGATATTTTATTTATATATATATTCATATATATTCATATATATATAGATATATATATATATATATATATATATATATATATATACTACATACATACATACTTACATACATACACTACATACATACATACATACATACATACATACATACATACATACATACATACATACATACATACATATATATATATATATATATATATATATATATATATATATATATATATATATATTTATATATATATATATATATATATATATATATATATAAGGTGGGCCCAAAATCTTTTTGCTTCCAAATGTTAAGCCCTTTATAATAGTAATCATAATAAGATCTGAGAAACCCTCCGATACTCAAATCCAAGACAAGATTCAATGATCAAGTATAGTCTTCTCTTCTAACCTATGATGAATGGGTGCTCATAGGGTAGAAGTCGGGGTAAATTACCTATCTCTTCAATTCTAGTTGAATGTAGTTGCATAAAGTATAGGTGGTATTAGGGGGTCATCTAAACATCTTATTTTAACCTTGTTTCTGTTCCTTTAGGTCTAGTTGCAGATGGTTTCATGCCTACATTAATGACTGACAATAGATTGGACATTCGACTCAAAGTACAAAAGGATATCTAATGAAGATATCAGGATATGATGGCGTGTTAGTATGTATTGGTGACCTCTCTTTCACCCAATGCAAATGTCCTTTGCCGAGAGCTCACGCCAAATTAATGAATAGGTAACCTTAGATATTTTTTTAATTATGATCTTTTACAAATGGCTAGCAACTTGAATTAATTTCTATTAATGGTGACTCCTTAATCGGGCGTAGGCTTAATTAAGGAGGTATAGAGGTTTGTCTTATGATTATTTTTTTAGTATAG
>BSBK01011772.1:0-60852 GCA_027943335.1 Chamaecyparis obtusa
TATATATGTATGTATGTGTATATATATATATATATATATGTATGTGTATATATGTATGTATGTATATATATATGTATGTATGTATGTGTATATATGTATGTATGTATGTATGTATGTATGTATGTATGTATGTATGTATGTATGTATGTATGTATGTATGTATGTATATATATATATATATATATATATATATGTATGTATGTATGTATGTATGTATGTATGTATGTATGTATGGACAGACACACACACACACACACACAGATATATATATATATATATATATATATATATATATATATATATATATATATATATATATATATATATATATATATATATATATATATATATATATATATATATATATATATATATATATATCTTTCTTAGAGATGAATGGATTAAAAAATCTCAATTTACATTTCGATAGGTGCTATGAAATTGTGAGAAGGATTGGTGAAGTTGTCTATGAGTTGGTGGCTTTAGAAAGAAGGTAAATAATATTTTTTAGTAGTATTGCTTAACAAAAGCTGCTAAAAAAAATAAAGAAAGTTTATATGATTTGCCCAAAATTGATGCAAATGGGAAACCATTTATGGTTTATGAAGGAGTCATGGATGAAAAGGTGACAAAACTAATAAATAAAAGCACCAAGGAATACCTAATTTTGTTAAAAATATCTTATTGTAGAGGATGCAATATTGGAAATCCACATGTAAAATTGTAATTTCTTTAAATTTTTTAAATTTTGACTAGAATTATCATTTATTGCTTCTTGTCAATGCAAGCTTGTACATATAAGGAAGTTTCTTATATATTCAATATTTTCAATTTGGTATATATTTTCACTTTCGAATATTTTTCTTAGAAGTTCACTCTTCCCTTCTTGTCAAACCCAATTATATTACCCTTTGAGGATTCTAAGTTGAAGGTGAGTGATTCATTAAAATCGTTGACTAAACCAAAATTATATTCTCAAATTATTATTAGTACACACTTCTAATGTTTATGAATTTTTAATAAAGTATTTATAAATACAACAATAGACCTCATATCAAATTTACATGATATGCTATATATATTAGTATCAAAAAGAAATTATTAAATTATTCTACAAGTTCTTGACACCCTATTTTAAATTTGAAGACAAGTAATAATGACAATAGATTCTTTAAAGAAAATGCTAAAAAATGAAAAACCATACAATATGATCCATATTATAATTTTTGTTAAATTATATAAATTAATTTAAAACTCTATAAATTCTATCATAATATAAGTATAATAATGATACAATATAAACACAATATATAGATATAATATTAATATAATAATAACTCTAAAATAAATATTAATATGAATTTTAACATAATAGTTAATAATATGAATGTGATGTAATATAATATAGATAGTATTGACATAATACAATAATATACTAACTTAATGATTTATATAATATTAATTATCGTTACCATTTTAAATGTTTCATGGCAGTTAAGTTTAAGGTAGAAAGAAAAGGGCGTAGTTGCCTTTTATTTTTATCGTGATTTTTTATTATAGTATATTAGGTGAAAAGGATGTCCGTCTTTTGTATTTTTTAATATTTATTTGATTCTTCTGAATATTATTTTGAAAAAAATTACATAGTTAAAAATAATATTTGAAAAGAAAAATCTCAATTTTGTAGTTTAAAGATCAACATATCTTGGTTGTTTGATATGTTGGATTGGGCCACTTCATGTTGTCTCATTAACATCTTGGCGTAGCCATCACACACCAAAATGCGATTGTCAATAATTATTTTCAATTATAATCTAGTTAATTATAATTATAATTTAGCCAACCTAAAATAGGAAACGTTATGGTTCAATTCCCATGTAATGTAATAGACAACAGCATGGAAATACCAATAATAAGTAGTTTTATTAGACAGTAAGAAAGAGAAGAAGGATGTGATAATCATGGTACTCCCAAGTCGTCTCTCCTCTTCTTTGTTTTATTGAATAGATCACAGCAAATTTAGAATCTTAGGCGAATAGCTTCAGAATGTAATCGACAAGTTCCTGGGTGATGCGGAAGGCCTTGCTCAGTACGGAACCGGGGAGAGGAGGATTCGCTGCAAAGAGAGAGTTGGCAATGACCTGAACTCCCGGAAGCTGGCTGCTCAATCCAGAGATGGCCACTGCATTTTGTTGCCCAACATTCTGCTGGAAATGCACAAGTGCCTTTGGAAACACAAACACATCTCCCTTCTCCAGACTCTTGGAGAAGAACTTGTTGGTGGTGTCAATGAAACCCACAAGAAGCTGGCCTTCCAGTAAAACGAGAACTTCGGTGGCTCTTGGGTGTGTGTGAGGAGGATTTATTCCACCCACTGCGAAGTCGATGCGGACAAGTGATATTCCGAACGTGTTCAGGCCCGGTATCTGCACTACGTTCGCCATGGTTACGTTGGAGCCCACTGCATTGTCGGTGTTCCCTGCCTGCCCAAGTCCCCGGAAGAAGAAGTCGTCTGCTGAAACTGCCATTGGGCTTTTGCACAGGAACCCGTTCACTAAAACTGTTCAAATGAAATCCAATCAATCTGTCAGTAACTCTTTCGAATGAGCAAATCACATTTCTGTTAGAAAGTCCCCTAATAAGCAATATATTATATGACACCACTGTATAATGTATCAAGTTATGTACTCACCTTTGCTTTCCATGTCTGCAACGCAGAAATCCTGCAAGGGATCGGAATCCGCTGCCATTACACTGTTTGTGTAACAGCACATCAACAGAACAAGTCCCAGCGTCAAGTAAATCATCCGGTTACTACCCATTATGATAGAGATACAGAACAGAAGAATCTGACTGAAGAGCTCAGGATATGGGAAACTGAAGATCAACTTACCTCCTAACGTAGACGTTTTCCCGCCATTCATTTAATATTGCTGACACTCTCACCGTTACTTGAATAGCGTGGAATTATTTGACTACTTTATTGGAACAATGAATTTATTCAAAGGAAATAATATGTCAATTTTTCTCAAACATCATAGAAATGGTAAAAGAGGAAAACTTATTTCTTTCTTATTTGTTTAATTTGGGGTTGGATATTGTCCAAACTTTATATGGCATCCTTGTTGAAAATGTCCATACTATGTATTGCATTATTTATAAACAAATAAAATATATGTTATATTGTAAATTTTCAGAAACAAATAAAGATTAGTATTTTTAGTTTATACTAAAAAAAATATAATATTAGGGATACATGTTAATTTTGAGTTTGGCTTATAATTATTTATGTTAACAATAAAATAAATAAATAAGAGAATGAGTTGTAAGGTTCATAAGGATGCTATTGTAGTTTTAAAGGATCAATTTAGTGTAGAAGGTAAATCCACTATAGCTTCTATGAAGACTCAGAGCGAATTGAGGTTTTATATATCGTCTTCTCAAAAGATCTAAATCCAAAAACCCTGTTGGACTAGATCATTGAAGTCAGAAGGGCATGCTTCCTTGTATTAGGAGTCATTCAAGAAGAATCATTTACATAGTGATTAAAGGAAAAAAATATTTTTGAATTCCTCATACGTGTCTAGTTCAATTTGATTCAGCTCACCCCTTATTTTAGATCTATAATTGCAACTAAGGATAATGGTGGGCAAGGAAGAAATAAGAATGCAAAGGAAAACAATAAAGTTATTCTCAAAGAACACAACCCAAGTAAAATTAATTATCTTTCTCATCATATTAAATATTTAGGGGGAAAGTACCATTATTGTTGAGAGTAGCAATGTAACACCCCAACCTCAAACCATCTAACAAGAAATGAAAACTCAAATAAACACCGAAATTTTTTTTTTTTTAGAATATTATTCCATTACATAAAATCTTTACAACCAGATACCAAGAGTATTAATATTGCATTATTACATATCTGATAATTACATCTGAGTATTTGGATATACTCTAATTTAAATACAATACAAAATTTCAAATACAATCAGATTGTTAACTGATTGAATCAAATTCAGATACATTTAACAACCAAGAACCATACTACATCTAGTCCCTAATGTTCTATCGGCAGACTATCCTTCCAAGTCCTTCTACCAAATATATATAGAACCTGAAATCATAAGCAAACACAGTCGACAAACACAACAGGGCTTAGTCACATTGTCCAAGTTGTTTAAACCTTCAGTAAACCTGCATGTTAGATATAGTAACAGCATGATAAACATGTAATCCATATATCAGATATTCTGAAAGTACAATTTTCTTTTCTCAACCAGATTAAAGCAAGCACTTAATTTCTTACAAACAGTTATGCAGAAATAAACTCGCACAGATTATGTCAAGGAAATGATCCAGTAGTTCATGGGTGTCAACATAAGAATCTACGTTCAGCCACTCGTAAGATTCAATATGTCAGGTGAAACCATAAGTTCTTATTTTGTTATATGAAACCCAACCCATGAATTTTTAACATTATCACTTGATTAAATAACTGTCATAAAATTTCCCATAAGGATCTAGACTAGTGTCGGAGGGCATCCGACAAAATAATTCTATCACCACAAGTTACTCGATTCATGACAGCCACCCAATCTAAAGGATCACACTTGCATAATCTAAGAATACACATGATTTAACTGCTATAGAAAAAAATGAACTAAAGAATTCCATTTCAATAAATAGTTATCTCCATTGCATCAATAATAAAATTGAATCCACAATCTGGAAATCCATATAAAACCATGTTTCCATATTACCATTCTATACTTAACCAAGTATCAAATCTTCTGACAAAAATTATAACCATAATCTATTCCATCATAGTAACATCAATACAAAATGCCATAAACAATTTCATTCACATTGGAATCTTATCTACAACGATTATAAATAAATCTAATCATAAACAGACTCCATCTGAAATATACAAAAATCTTCCACAAAACTCATTACAGATATCAGTTAAATAAGTTTGTTGATCTTAACAGATTATATATATACTTTACACTCTGTTCTGTTATCTATAAGTTCATATCCCTATATTCACGACAGCGTACATATATGTATATATCACGGCAATATATATAAATACATGTATTCCAGCATGCATATAGTCATATAACCTCATACATAACATTCCAGACTTTACACTCTGTACTGTTATCTATAAGTTCATATCCCTATATTCATGATAGCGTACATATATGTATATATCATAGCAATATATATACATACATGTATTCTAGCATGCATATAGTCATATAACCTCATACATAACATTCCAGAGTGCTAAGTAAAATATCTAATTTTACCGTTATCATAGAATGCAAGAAAACAAACTAAACATATAATTATACATCTCAGTAATTCAGAATTAGAAAATGAATTTACCAAATTGTAAGATTGTATTTTCAGTCTAAAGACCAAAAGCAATTAAATTAATCTTATTTCTAAGTTTACACCCAAAATATTACATCATTTATACAACTGAAACTATAATGCCATCGAATTTATATTCAGTCTATAATACTCTGTCGACACACATCTAATTCATATATATAGTCAACTATACTATGCTGCTCTATATATAAATATGAACTGCTAACTGTCGACATTCTACTGTCGATGCATATATATAATTATATGCATTAATAAATATATATATATACAAACCGACAGTCATCAATAAAATAGAGAATCATACTAAATGCCACAAGTAGAATCGACTACTCACAAAAGACATGAAATAAACTGTATTTACAGTCAAAACAAAGACCCGACCATAGTTTAATAAATGTAATTTATGCAACTACAAACTACGAATTCAATTAACATTTTGTTTCCCTTCACCTCAATATTATCACAGTTGACTGTTTATAAGAAGGCTCACAAAAATAGAGACCTTCTAAAACAACCGAACGACTAGTAATAAATGTTGTTGAAAACTAAACCTCACTTATAAATTTAGAAGAAAATTGTTGACGATAACAATAATGCATTCTATATTTGATAAACTCAAAACCGCAAAATGATTCCATATGAACTCTTTTCCTGAACCGATGAATAACAATAACAAATCGATAATGAAAACCCAAAAAGACTAACAGGTACTTCACCCAAGGAATATGCTGTCAATGCCGAAGCCATACGAAACATAACTTCAAAATTCCTTTATAATGATAACTATACTGTAGTCGTAAATGGCTTATTCAAAAGAATAGAGAATAAAACTATCCCTAATACTTCTATAAGACAACATTGAGCTCATAAAACTGAAACCATAGTAACAGACTCAACCCAATAATCCTCTGAACACTTTTCTCTCAAAACTAGCAGATGGGTTTTCGACAAACCTTTTTATTCTACTAAATCCAATAAAGAAAATGAGCCAGAGACGACGTAGAAGACTTACTTCACAAACCCTTAATGAACTTTTTATTATGACAGAGAATGCTACAAGACGAAGCTCGAGACGGTCACAAAATAAACAGAGACTTATCACACTGAAGCTATGACTCTTCACAGTATTTCTATGACAGAAATCTCTTTATGTTTCAAGATCACAAGTACCCACGTTTAACTATAAATGGAAACTTCATAACAGAGACCGTAGATATATGAAAACAAGTTTACAATCCAACTGCACCTTCACAGTTACTTTCTTCACGCAATAATTTCATTCACAAAACTATTCAAAAAAAACTTTTTAACATTTTCCTTACATCATGCAGATTAAGCAAAGAAATCAATGAGAGAGAGAGTTTAAGAAATTGCCCCTGCCTAAGAAAATGCCAGGGTGAACACTAAAAGACCGCTTGCAGAGCTTCCTACCCAACTCGCGGACGAAGTCTTTGTCCTCCTCAAAGCCGTGCTTCACAAAAATCTCACAACTAATTCTCACAACAAACTCAGAGAAAATGCAACCACGATATCGACATAAGAAATGAGGTATGCAATGCCGTGAAGATAAAACGAACTGGTGAAACTCAAGAATCCCCCTCATGGTTAACAACTTCCCAGAATTTCATAGAGAAACCCGTTCAACAGAGGGTTTGTTATTTTTTTTCAAACTAAAGTTCATCAATGGTGAACTGAAACCAAAACGCGATCCATCACCAAGCAATATGACAGATAAGACATACAATAAATGCTCATTACTGCGAGCTAATCTCAAAAAACCCCACTCACACAAAAAACTCAACACTTGGCATTTTCTGTACAGCTCGCATACCAATACCTGCCGCCTTGAATTGCCAAGTTTGCCGCCATAACAATCCACTATACTCTGCTAAGTCTCGGCTAGTTTAGGTTAAGTGGTTTGATAGGTTTAGAAATATCGCATAAAATCATGCCTTAGTCTTTACTTAGGCTAGGTTAACTTAGTTTAGGTTAAGTTTAAACAAAACTTTCTAACTATCTACTAACAGTAAGCCCGCTAACACTTTAGCATAGGTATTAACATCAAAATCTGCTAAGTAAACTAACATTTAAAATAAAACATTACCAACATACTAACAATAAAAAGATATTTATATTAATATTAATATAAATACTAATCCTTACCATTACCTCATATACATAATAATCATACTAATAGTCATTAATATTAATATTAATATTTATCTTAATATTAATATTAATTACTATTATAATTTCTTTCATATAGAAAATTAACATCAATAACAATCATCAATATTATACGTATAATTATAATCATTCATTAATATAAACATATGTACGTATATATAATCAACTATATGTCTATATATATAAACATACACATATAATTATTTCATATTAGCGTACACCGATTTATACAAATGAAATGTTATAACATATATATATATATATATATATATATATATATATACACAAATTGATCAATGAACATATCTGTTATCTCTGAATCATTTATTCCTGTCACCGACCAATTCTGAAACATACACACATAAAATGGAACTGAAACTATTTCAAATAAACTTGAAAGCTGAAAAGTCTTTCTGAAATATTACTTACTACAGGATTCTGAATCTGAACCGATTCAAAAGATAAAATTCTGATATAACACAATACTGAAATGCTTAGACCATTATTCTGAGAATCAGACTTAGTGAACTCTGAATTCTCCAAGAGTTTAAAAAACATATTAACGATGCCAGATAACAAATTGTTCAACCGAAACATGTTCCAAAACAAGTAACAAACCATCCAGAAAATCTAAACTAATCTCAGAGTTCTAAGGATCAAGTCCAAGACTGTCAGGGCATGACACCCTTCCCCACTAGCATAGGCTTACAACTGGAAGCCTGAGAATAAATGAGGATGAGAAATTTTCATTGCCCCTGCATCTTCCCATGTTGCAGAGGTTTCATCTTCAAGATCCCATAATACTTTTACCTGTTCCACCTTGCGACCTCAAAGATTTAGCTCTCTTTGCTGGACAATTCGCACTGGTTCCAGCATCGATTGGCCATCCATTACCTGTAACGCATTCCAATTAAGAACATGAGTGATATCAGGTATGTACTTCCTTAAAACAGACACATGAAAGACATCATGGATTCGAGATAGACTGGGAGGCAAAGCAAGTCTGTAAGCAACTGGACCAATATGTTCCAAGATTTCAAATGGTCCCACAAAACGTGGAGACAATTTGGAACCCTTACCATATCTAATAGGACTTTTACGGGGTCTCACCCGTAGAAATAATTTGTCCCCAATCACAAACTGATGCTCAATCCTATGCAAATCTACATACTTTTTTTGTCTATCTTGTGCTGTAAAAAGGTGTTCCCTGATTCGTTTCACTTGCTGTTCCAGATCTTGGAGCATTTCAGGACCTAGGAGTATTCTGTCTTCTAAATTATCCCATCTTAGGGGTGTTCTACAAGGTCTCCCATATAAAGCTTGGAAAGGAGCCATACCTATCGAGCTGTGATAACCATTATTATAACAAATTCAACCAAATGCAAGAATTCTTCCCATTTGTTCTGTCTATCCATGACGTACATCTTGAGCATGTCTTCCAGAATCTGATTTACACGCTCAGTTTGTCTGTCAGTCTCAGGATGATATGCTGAGCTAAAATTCAGCTGACTACCGAGTTCACGCTGCATAGACCTCCAAAGTGAAGATGTGAAAATTGGGTCCCTATCTGATATGATCTTCTTTGGAATCCCATGTAGTCTTACTACTTGTTCCATATAAATACGCGCTACAGATGTAGCATTATAAGAAGATCTCACAGGAATAAAATGTGCAACTTTGGTTAACCTGTCAACTACAACCATGATTGAATCATGCCGCCTTGCTGAAAATGGTAATCCCATGATGAAATCAATGGAAATGATATCCCATTTCCATTCAAGCACACTATGAGACTGAAGTAAACCAGCAGGATGCTGATGTTCAGCTTTCACCCTTTGACATTCTAGACATCTAGCTACAAAATCTGCAATGTCCCTCTTCATACCTGGCCAATAATAATGTTGTTTAAGATTAGCATTCATCTTCTTAACACCAGGATGTGCTGAATAGGGAGCCTTATGAGCTTCAGCTATAACCAGATTACGCAATTCTCCAACTTCAGGAATATAGATACCTCCTCTAAAGGTCAGCAATCCATCAGTGCTGATTGAGTATCCTTCAAACCTGCCTTCCAAAATACCACCACTATCTAAAATAGCTTTGACATCTATAAACCAAGGATCAGCATTCAAGTTTTCTAATATTCTTTCTTTCAAATCAACCGTAAGAGTTAATGAAGAAAGTTCATGACGTCTTCTGCTAAGTGCATTAGCCACCTTATTCTCTTTACCCTGCACATATTTTACTTCAAAATCATATTCACATAGAAACTCCATCCATCTGCGTTGCCGTGCATTTAGATTGGGTTGTGTGAACAGATATTGAAGACTTCTGTGATCAGTATGTAATTCAAAATGCTATCCAAGGAGAAAATGCCACCATTTAGTCAATGCATGCATCACTGCAGCAAGTTCCAAATCATGAGTAGGATAATTTATCTCATGATCCTTAAGTTTTCTAGATTCAAAAGCAATAACCCTGCCATCCTGCATTAAAACTACTCCTAATCCATCTAAAGAGGCATCCGTGCAAACCACAAACTCTTTACAGGGATCAGGTACAGCCAACACAGGTGCACTAGTCAAACATTCTTTCAAATGCTGAAATGCTTCTTCGCATTTATCCGACTAGATAAATTTTTTACCTTTTCTCTAAAGAGAAGTGATGGGATGAGCTATTTTTGAGAAATTAGCTACAAACTTCCTATAGTAACTAGCTAGACCCATAAAAATCCTTACTTCAGACACATTTGCAGGTGTAGGCCACTCTACAATTGCTCTAATTTTAGCTGGATCAACAGCTATTCCATCTCCTGTTATAATGTGTCCAAGATAACTAATTTTTGATTTGAAAAATTTGCACTTCTTAGGATTAGCATATAGCTTATTCCTTTGGAGACATTCAAAAACTTGTCTCAGATGCTGTTCATGCTCCTCCAAGGAGTTAGAATAAACCAGTATGTCATCCAAAAAGACAACTACAAATTTATCTAGGAAAGTTCTAAAAACTCCCTGCATCAGACTCAAAAAAACTGAAGGTGCATTTGTTAAACCAAAAGGTACTACTATGAATTCGTAATGCCCATACCTCGTACGAAATGTTGTCTTATGGATATCAGCTTCCTGAATTCTTAACTGATGGTAACCAGATTTAAGATCAATTTTAGAATATACTTTAGCACCCTTCACTTGATCAAATAAATCATCAATTCTAGGTAATGGATACCTATTCTTGATGGTAACTTTATTTAACTACCTGTAATCAATACATAGTCTAAGTGATCCATCTTTCTTCTTAACAAATAAAATAGGTGCACCCCAAGGAGAGACACTTGGTCTAATCAGCCCCTTCTCAAGAAGTTCTTCAAGTTGCACCTTAAGTTCTACCAACTCTTGTACCGTCATATGGTAAGGAGTCTTAGAAATAGGTTCAGTGCCAGGCATAAGGTCAATTCTAAAATCTATCTCTCTCTTCGGTGGAATATCTGGAATTTCTGTTACAAAGACATCTAAAAATTCCTTCAACAAAGGATGGTCTAAACTGGTATTAAATGCTATAGGTTCAGAAAAATCATTAACAGATGTAGCAAACAGTTCGCAGCCTTTCCGCAAACACCTTTGAAGTTGTTTGATACAAATTGTTCTAATAGAAATAGGCCTCTTAATCCCTGTTATGAATTTATTAGCTCCATAATCATCAATGCATCTAATAACCTTTTCTCTACAATCAATAACAGCTTGATGCTAATTCAACCAATCCATTCCTAATATAATATCATAGGTTCCTAGACGAATGATCCTAAGGTTTACTGTAGTAGTAAATGCCTTAAGTTGTAATTCACAATCAATAGCTATCAGCCCAGTTTCTACCTTAGACCCAGAAGCTAACTCAACTTGCCATGCCAACTTAGCCTTTCTCACAGGAATATCACAATGCTTAACCAAATTGGTAGAAATGAAAGAATCAGTGGCACCTGAGTCAAATAAAATGGAAATTTCCATACCTTGACAATTACCTTTGGCCTCAATCACCGTGTTCTGATGTTCTGATTGATTATGATCCACAGTAGCAAAAATACGGTGGTTCCTACCAGAATCTCCAACAGTAGCCTCAGAACCTGATGCTTTTGACCTACCTTGATTGTTACCTCGAAGAGGACAATTCCATTGTAGATGGCCCAACTGCCCGCAATGCCAACATTCTGCTCCTCTTTTGGTGCTCTTATCTTGTGTGGAGTTTGTTGGTGGTGGTGCATAACTCTGCTGCACACTTTGAGCAGGCTTAAAGGACTTAGGTAGTTCAGGGACCTTAAAGCTCTTATTTGTTTTGGGAAATTTATCAAATTTTCTCTTTTGAGATTTACTTGCAAAGCCCCTAGGTGCTGCCTTAGAATCATCCTTAAAAGGTTTATAACTGTTGCTATTGCTTGGAACTGGTGGATTAACAATGCTTTTGGTTGTAAAACCAGATTTCATTTCTGTAAGCTTAGCCTGATCAGCAACTTCCTTAATGGTTTTTGGTTTGAAAGTTCTCACTTCTTCACCAATTTTAGGATTTAAACCCCTGATAAAATGTTGTACCAAAGGTTTATCACCTTCATTCCAACCGGAATATTTCTTTAACTGAAAGAACTTTCTTTCATACATTTCCACTGTGGTATTTCCTTGTGAAATGCTAAAGAATTCCTCAGACCTCGATTGTTGCCAGTATTCAGACATAAATCTTTCCCGAAATCTCTCTAAGAACAATTCCCAAGTGACTTGAGAAATATGGATTCCAAGGTGTTCTAATTCCATATCCCACCATATGGATGCAAAAGATCTTAACTGCATTGTAGTCGAACGAACTTTCACATTAGTGTGATAGTCGTGAAGAATAAAACATCTCTCGATGTTTAGAAGCCAAGCTTCTGCTTCATTATCAGCTTCTGTTCCATTAAAGTATGGACCTTTAAGCTTAGATAGATCTTTTAGCTGAGTCTTGATAACAGGATCCTCTGCTATAGCCTGGTTGGCATTGGGAATCTGTATATTCTGAGCATTTTCTCCCCCACCAGGAATATTATTCCTAGCTTCAATCCCATCCAACCGTTCAAGAATTCGCTGAAGAATTTCAGCCTGAGCTTCCCTTTGTTCTTCACCCTGAGGATTTTCATCACCAATCATTCCTTGGCGACCTTGTCCTCTACCTTGACCATAACTGTGACCCCTACGTCCTCCTCTGCCTCTGCCTGCTTTGGCATCGGTAGGGATTCCTTGTCCCCGAGCTCCTCGAGTAACAAGAGGCATACTTGAATTCCTATAAAAGAGATATAATTAAAATTCTCATAGGAAGCATAATGTAAACCCTACTAATCCCTCAAGCCCTAAGTGTTTAAACCTAGGCTCTGATACCAAATGTAACACCCCAACCTCAAACCTTCTAACAAGAAATGAAAACTCAAATAAACACCGAAATTTTATTTTTTTTAGAATATTATTCCATTACATAAAATCTTTACAACTAGAGACCAAGAGTATTAATATTGCATTATTACATATCTGATAATTACATCTGAGTATTTGGATATACTCTAATTTAAATACAATACAAAATTTCAAATACAATCAGATTGTTAACTGATTGAATCAAATTCAGATACATTTAACAACCAAGAACCATACTACATCTAGTCCCTAATGTTCTATCGACAGACTATCCTTCCAAGTCCTTCTACCAAATATATATAGAACCTGAAATCATAAGCAAACACAGTCGACAAACACAACAGGGCTTAGTCACATTGTCCAAGTTGTTTAAACCTTCAGTAAACCTGCATGTTAGATATAGTAACAGCATGATAAACATGTAATCCATATATCAGATATTCTGAAAGTACAATTTTCTTTTCTCAACCAGATTAAAGCAAGCACTTAATTTCTTACAAATAGTTATGCAGAAATAAACTCGCACAGATTATGTCAAGGAAATGATCCAGTAGTTCATGGGTGTCAACATAAGAATCTACATTCAGCCACTCGTAAGATTCAATATGTCAGGTGAAACCATAAGTTCTTATTTTGTTATATGAAACCCAACCCATGAATTTTTAACATTATCACTTGATTAAATAACTATCATAAACTTTCCCATAAGGATCTAGACTAGTGTCGGAGGGCATCTGACAAAATAATTCTATCACCACAAGTTACTCGATTCATGACAGCCACCCAATCTAAAGGATCACACTTGCATAATCTAAGAATACACATGATTTAACTGCTATAGAAAAAAATGAACTACAGAATTCCATTTCAATAAACAGTTATCTCCATTGCATCAATAATAAAATTGAATCCACAATCTGGAAATCCATATAAAACCATGTTTCATATTACCATTCTATACTTAACCAGGTATCAAATCTTCTGACAAAAATTATAACCATAATCTATTCCATCATAGTAACATCAATACAAAATGCCATAAACAATTTCATTCACATTGGAATCTTATCTACAACGATTATAAATAAATCTAATCATAAACAGACTCCATCTGAAATATACAGAAATCTTCCACAAAACTCATTACAGATATCAGTTAAATAAGTTTGTTGATCTTAACAGATTATATATATACTTTACACTCTGGTCTGTTATCTATAAGTTCATATCCCTATATTCACGATAGCGTACATATATGTATATATCATGGAAATATATATACATACATGTATTCTAGCATGCATATAGTCATATAACCTCATACATAACATTCCAGACTTTACACTCTGTACTGTTATCTATAAGTTTATATGCTTATATTCATGACAGCGTACATATATGTATATATCACAGCAATATATATACATACATGTATTCTAGCATGCATATAGTCATATAACCTCATACATAACATTCCAAAGTGCTAAGTAAAATATCTAATTTTACCGTTATCATAGAATGCAAGAAAACAAACTAAACATATAATTATACATCTCAGTAATTCAGAATTAGAAAATGAATTTACCAAATTGTAAGATTGTATTTTCAGTCTAAAGACCAAAAGCAATTAAATTAATCTTATTTCTAAGTTTACACCCAAAATATTACATCATTTATACAACTGAAACTATAATGCCATCGAATTTATATTCAGTCTATAATACTCTGTCGACACACATCTAATTCATATATATAGTCAACTATACTATGCTGCTCTATATATAAATATGAACTGCTAACTGTCGACATTCTACTGTCAATGCATATATATAATTATATGCATTAATAAATATATATATATACAAACCGACAGCCATCAATAAAACAGAGAATCATACTAAATGCCACAAGTAGAATCGACTACTCACAAAAGCCATGAAATAAACTGTATTTACAGTCAAAACAAAGACCCGACCACAGTTTAATAAATGTAATTTATGCAACTACAAACTACGAACTCAATTAACATTTTGTTTCCCTTCACCTCAATATTATCACAGTTGACTGTTTATAAGAAGGCTCACAAAAATAGAGACCTTCTAAAACAACCGAACGACTAGTAATAGATGCTGTTGAAAACTAAACCTCACTTATAAATTTAGAAGAAAACTGTTGACAATAACAATAATGCATTCTATATTTGATAAACTCAAAACCGCAAAATGATTCCATATGAACTCTTTTCCTGAACCGATGAATAACAATAACAAATCGATAATGAAAACCCAAAAAGACTAACAAGTACTTCACCCAAGGAATATGCTGTCAATGCCGAAGCCATACGAAACATAACTTCGAAATTCCTTTATAATGATAACTATACTATAGCCGTAAATGGCTTATTCAAAAGAATAGAGAATAAACCTATCCCTAATACTTCTATAAGACAACATTGAGCTCATAAAACTGAAACCATAGTAACAGACTCAACCCAATAATCCTCTGAACACTTTTCTCTCAAAACTAGCAGATGGGTTTTCGACAAACCTTTTTATTCTACTAAATCCAATAAAGAAAATGAGCCAGAGACGACGTAGAAGACTTACTTCACAAACCCTTAATGAACTTTTTATTATGACAGAGAATGCTACAGGACGAAGCTCAAGACGGTCACAAAATAAACAGAGACTTATCACACTGAAGCTATGACTCTTCACAGTATTTCTATGACAGAAATCTCTTTATGTTTCAAGATCACAAGTACCCACTTTTAACTATAAATGGAAACTTCATAACAGAGACCGTAGATATATGAAAACAAGTTTACAATCCAACTGCACCTTCACAGTTACTTTCTTCACGCAATAATTTCATTCACAAAACTATTCAAAAAAAACTTTTTAACATTTTCCTTACATCATGCAGATTAAGCAAAGAAATCAATGAGAGAGAGAGTTTAAGAAATTGCCCCTGCCTCTGAAAATGCCAGGGTGAACACTAAAAGACCGCTTGCAGAGCTTCCTACCCAACTCGCAGACGAAGTCTTTGTCCTCTTCAAAGCCGTGCTTCACAAAAATCTCACAACTAATTCTCACAACAAACTCAGAGAAAATGCAACCACGATATCGACAGAAGAAATGAGGTATGCAATGCCGTGAAGATAAAACGAACTGGTGAAACTCAAGAATCCCCCTCATGGTTAACAACTTCCCAGAATTTCGCAGAGAAACCCGTTCAACAAAGGGTTCGTTATTTTTTTTCAAACTAAAGTTCATCAATGGTGAACTGAAACCAAAATGTGATCCATCACCAAGCAATATGACAGATAAGACATACAATAAATGCTCATTACTGCGAGCTAATCTCAAAAAACCCCACTCACACAAAAAACTCAACACTTGGCATTTTCTGTACAGCTCGCATACTAACATTTAAAATAAAACATTACCAACATACTAACAATATAAAGATATTTATATTAATATTAATATAAATACTAATCCTTACCATTACCTCATATACATAATAATCATACTAATAGTCATTAATATTAGTATTAATATTTATCTTAATATTAATATTAATTACTATTATAATTTCTTTCATATAGAAAATTAACATCAATAACAATCATCAATATTATACGTATAATTATAATCATTCATTAATATAAACATATGTACGTATATAGAATCAACTATATGTCTATATATATAAACATACACATATAATTATTTCATATTAGCGTACATTGATTTATACAAATGAAATGTTATAACATATATATATATATATATATATATATATATATATATATATATATATATATATATATATATATATATATATATATATATATATATATATATATATATATATATATATATATATATATATATATATATATATATATATATATATACACACACAAATTGATCAATGAACATATCTGTTATCTCTGAATCATTTATTCCTATCACCGACCAATTCTGAAACATACACACATAAAATGGAACTGAAACTATTTCAAATAAACTTGAAAGCTGAAAAGTCTTTCTGAAATATTACTTACTATAGGATTCTGAATCTGAACCGATTCAAAAGATAAAATTCTGATATAACACAATACTGAAATGCTTAGACCATTATTCTGAGAATCAGACTTAGTGAACTCTGAATTCTCCAAGAGTTTAAAAAACATATTAACGATGCCAGATAACAAATTGTTCAATCGAAACATGTTCCAAAACAAGTAACAAACCATCCAGAAAATCTAAACTAATCTCAGAGCTCTAAGGATCAAGTCGAAGACTGTCAGGGCATGACAAGCAATATCCTTCTCAATCTCCATATGACTTGTATGAATAAGATCTTGGGTTTCATACCAAGTTTTGATTCATTTTGTGAATTTACCCATCATAGATAACCTATTAGCTGCCCCATTTCCTTTCCATAAAGTGTGATGGCACCTAAAAATGTACACTCTCCTAGAAATTATCTAACAAAACCCTCCCCATAAAATAGAAAACTAAAGAAACATAATATCACAATAGGAGACCTCATATGCCACCACATTCATATGGGTGCCAAGAACACAACATAAACATTTTATGTAATAAATTACATAAGGATGCTAATAATTCCCATGGTGTAGTTTAAAGGCCATAATAATTATTAAGGCATAATCCTATGTACCAATAATGTTTAGAACCCATAATCACTTCTTATCCACCCATTAACTATAATCTCAGCAATACACCCCCAACACCATATAACATAAAAATCCATCACAAATATTTTTAAACCATAAAATTGAATCAACATAATTACTAAAATATTAATTAGACATGCATAACACAAAACACTTAAAGTAATAAATTAACATGAATCTCCCAAGTGTCTAGTATAAAAGACCCCCAAAGAGATTATGTTTCAGTTTCGAGACCCCCATAGTCAATTTTGATATCTTTTGCATCTGCCCAGTTGAGGGTGTTTCATGCAAATCTGCACTTTGCACTTATTCATAATTTCAAGTTGCTTACTTTTAGGTCTTTCATTTTAGGTCTTGTGATTGATGAGTGAAAAATGAGTATAATGGGATGCATTGTAGACTTCACAAACATTTTCCATATGGATTTTCATAGTTTCATATGAATCTACATATGGAATAGCCTTGGAAAACTCGACAAAGGGATAAAGACCCTTGGATCATTGTTGTTTTTACTCAAGCGGGGAATACATGGATGCAATTAGGGATTCAAGACAGTCAACTGGTCAAATGTTATAAACTTTGAAAGTTGACCACTCAAAAACAATTGTACTTGATAATCAAATGGAATAGCCTTGGAAAACTTGGCAACATGAAACAACCTCAACTGGGCAGATGCAAAAGACAACAAAATTACATACCAGGTACCTGAATCAAACTCACCAATTGGAAAACTCATTCAGAATAAGTTTATAACATTTGATCATGAATCATAGTCAATGAACATTCAGGTACTTGAAGAAAGTCATTACCTATTTGATATGCAATGTAGTTTCTAAACATAATAGGAATAATGAGTTTCATTGAAACTAGGCCTTGTTAAGGACTTACATCAAAATTGTCTTTCATTTAGGACATGTAAGGGATTCATTTGTGCCCTTGAGTATAAAACAAGTTGAGCGGGCCAACTTTGTGAGTCTGTATTTTAGGCCCTGTTAAGTGTCATGAGGTAATGACTCGTGGAAGTGTTCATTTCATATCAAATAGATTATGTTTCATTTTTTAGACCGCCATAGTCAATTTTGATGTCTTTTACATCTGCCAAGCTGAGGGTGTTTCATACAAATCTACACTTTGTACTTATTCAGAATTTCAAGTTGCTTACTTTTAGGTCTTTCATTTTAGGACCTATGATTGATGAGTGCAAAATGAGTATACCGGGATGAATTCTAGTCTTCACAAACATTTTCCATATTCATTTTCATAGTTTCATGAATCCATTTGCCAAGTTTTCCAAGCCTATTCCATTTTTATTTTATTCAGTTTCCTTGATTGTCAAGTACAATTTAGTTTTTGAGTGGTCAACTTGTTTATTGAAGTGTAAATGCAATTTATATACAATTTAGTGAATGCAATTTATATAATTTTTTTTCAAGTTGCTCTTCTATATCACTACTCAGTGCTCAACATGTTAATCACCATCCAATGTTGACAATGAAAGAAGTATGTTGGAAAACAAAATATAAGTAACAAATCCCTTAAAATTATTTGAAATCACCAAAGAAAGATAATTTCCAAGAGGAGAGTATTTATTGTAAATAAAATATATGAGATGATTTAGATGCACTTCCAACTCTGTGGAACAAATCTATTCCTCACAAACATGAAAATTTGTACCACTTTCTTTATTGCATAGGTGATAACCTCATAATCTTATTCAAAAATATGGTGGAAATAAGTGAAATTTTTAAAATTTTACCCATTATAAATAGTTAGGCATAGTATTGGCAGGTGCCATCCAATGGAACTAATATCAGTGTAAATCGACTAATGAATGTATGCTACTATAGTAGTGAGTCAAGTTGGTAATGAGAAACTAAAGAATAAATCAATAGATGAAATAATAGGGGAATGTAAGAATGGTTGATAGAGACGTAGTCCCAATAGAGATAATCATTTTCCCACATTTGAATATTAGAAAGAATAGATATCATTTGTTCCTATAATAGAACAAAGGGTGGGCTCACTAAGGCTTGACTGGAAGGAGTGTGTTAAACACAAACACAAACATACATATATAGATATACATACAACCAAAATCCATATATGCATACATACATCTCTCTCTCTCTCTCTCTCTCTCTCTCTCTCTCTCTCACACACACACACACACACACACACACACACACACACACACACACACACACACACAATGCTAAAGGTCATAGCATTGAGAGACAAAACGCTAACAAGTGCAACAAAATAGTAACAAAGACAAATATAAATTATGATATATCATATCTTTATTGAAGTCCATGTAGATGAAAAACTTTAAATGTCATAATTATAAAAATCCTGTGGAAAATTTTGGGAACCCCAAATTTTTAGAAGGTTTCCGGTGGTAGGCTTTTTAATGATTTATCTTTTCCACAAACATTACTATAATGTGTGGGATGACCAAGAAGGTAAACTTTTCCTGTAGATATAGTATTAATGGCTAACGAAATAACTTAATGTTTTGGGTATTGTTTTATATATGTTACTGTATTAAGCATGAAAAATTGAATTAATGGAATAAAAATTACTCTCCTCTTACTATAGATATAGTGTTAGTGGCTAACAACACAACATTATGTATTGTGTGTTAATTGTACTTTTGATTATTCATCTACTTTTCATTCTCAAGAATGAGAAAGAAACAAGAAACATTAAAGTCACGATTAGCAAAGATAAATTAAGATGACTTTTAATTTTTTTAATTGAGTCCTGCACAGTGCTTGGATAGTTTCTATTTTTCTATTTTAGTTTTAGCTTTTTTAAGATATGATTTGTTGTATAACATTACATGTGATACTGCCTTATAAATGCATGTAAGTGAAATAAATAAAAAATATGTATAGTAAATAGTAAATTATGTATAATATAAATTATATTAGGTATTAAATATAATATATTTGATGTATAATATAGTATTAGAAATAAAGGTCAAATAATGTGAAATTAGAAGTTAAAAGTGATGTATTTTGCTTTCTTGGGAAGTAACATTCAATACATAGAATAAAATATTTTTATGCAAAATAACATATTAAAATCAAATTTACAAGATATGTTTTTAATTTATATAAAATATAATAAATTATTATAAGAAAAATATTAATTAAATTTTTTTTTAATTTAAAAATAATTGAATAAAATTAAAGTTTCATTTTTTTCAAGTCCTCCAGTTGCCCCAAGTCCCATATTTAATGTTAATAGTTGCATGATGAACCAACAACACCCTCCATTTGAGAAGCTGGATTGCAAATACTATGTCCTCTCAACACAACTTTATTCATTGTAGTGTGAATAACATCATTGCCATTTGATGTTAATTTGAAAATTGTCAAAACTATCATTTAAAAGGAGGGTAGTCTACACAATTATCTTTTAAGTATTGTTTATCTCACATAAACATATTCTCATGCAATTAAAATTATAATGATTAAATACATCAAAGTTTTGTAAACTGATTATTACCATTATTTTTTTATTTTTTATTGAATTGTGTTGATTTTTTTTTGTCCTATTAGCAAGGAAAAAAGTTAAAGAAAATACATTAATGAACACATACTAATCCAAGAAGAATAGCCATCATCAAATTTATAAATTATTTGAATTGTCCGCGATCGAGATGCAAAGTGGGAAAACAAATCATCATGATTTTTAATAGTTT
Source organism: Chamaecyparis obtusa (assembly GCA_027943335.1). Classification (NCBI taxonomy): domain Eukaryota; kingdom Viridiplantae; phylum Streptophyta; class Pinopsida; order Cupressales; family Cupressaceae; genus Chamaecyparis; species Chamaecyparis obtusa. The sequence goes on from BSBK01011772.1 coordinate 21,440, forward strand.
TGCATGTATCATGCCCGATGCATGTTATTTTCAATTTTTAAAATCTTTACCTTGTAAATAATGCCAAAAAAGATTAGGGAAGAAATTTTTGCATAAGAATTGTCTACAAGTGTGTCTTTATTGTATTTTTTTTCTTAAATATATAAAAAGTTAACATTCACTATTTTTTTTTAAAATCATGTTTTTAATAAATTTATTCGATTATCAAATGGATAGATGGATTCTTGTTAATCTATGTTAGATATATATTTAATTTTTTACGAAAAAATATCCAAAGTAGATATGAATTTTATTTTTATTTTCTTATTTAATAAAAATAAAAAGCTCCACTATGAAACATTGATTTAATAAAAATAAAGGTATTGATCTAAACATAGTTTGCATGCTAACAATAATATATTTAATTCGAAGTCAAATAACTATATTAACATAAGAAAGAAACACGTGTTGAATATCAAAAAGTATACCTACTTTACTGATTAATGTTAGAATTAACACTATGATGCATATGTATTTACCATTTTACTATAACCTCAACCACATTCAACTACTATAAACATATAATGTTGAATCGATAATTTTATACAAGTAAACAAAATGACGGTATTTCTTAAATAAAACAAATTTTGTACACAAGACAACTCTAGCTACTAAGAATAGAAATACAAAATAATGCCCTATACAAGAGACCAATCACAATAAGATTTGGAAAAAATATTATTTCTAAAAGATATAGTTTCCATCAATTTCCTACTACCCTTTTACACAACAATCGAAACCATGTTACGCCACCCGTACCTTCCAAACTAAAGACAAATCCATCAAAATGTGACAACCCTGAAATAGAAGTAGACAAAGGAACTGGAAATACGTAGCAACCAAATAATTGATTAGATTCTCATAGAGAAACCTATATAAATTCATGGCTTCAAGAAGATCTTAATCCATGAATGACAACATGTAGAAAATATGAGAACACTATTTGGAAACACTTCTAAGGAATTAATATATGATGTCATTACCGAGATTTCTATCATGCACACACAACATGTTTGTATGTTATATTTTACGAAAATGGTTTCCTATATATTAGACTATGTAAAGATTGAGACATGAAGAAAACCCATTGTATTGACACAAACATGTAAAGAGTGGCAAAGAAAAGGTGTCCTAGCCTTACACCAGCCCGTACATGAATCCCAAGTGTAGATACAAATAATAAAAGGTGTTCTAGCCTCACTCAACATGAAAATGCAGAGGAAAACCAAGAATCTAGTCTAGAGCACATGAGTAACATGAGGAAAGCATCCAAGAAGAAACGGGATATTAGGAAAAGAAACAAAACTTTGGCAAATTATAATGTAAAGTCAATAAAAAAAATGTAGGAAGAACTATTTATATTATAGTTTAAAAGAATACATCTTTATTCACAACGATGAAACCTATTGCTACTCTCAAATTCTTGAGATTGCCACTGTTGAAAATTTTGAAGAAGTCCTTTGCATGTAGGTTGAGATGCCTTGTTTTGGCATTTCAAGCATTCACATACCTTGCGAGTTTTATGCTTTATCATGTGCAGAGAGATGCTCCCCACCTTTATTTCAATGCATATGATCATTCTAGCCCCTAGTTTATAGATTAAAGTGGTTTTGTAAAGTGTCAATTCTAGCTAGCTTGCAATATGGATTTGTGCCCAAGTATAAAACAAGTTGAACATGCCAACTTTGTGAGTATGTATTTTAGGCCCTATTAAGCTTCATGAGGTAATGACTCGTGAAAGTGTTTATTTCATATCAAATACATTATGTTTTAGTTTTGAGACCCCCATAGTCAATTTTGATGTGTTTTGGATCTGCTAAGTTGAGGGTGTTTCATGCAAATCTGCACTTTGCACTTATTCAGAATTTCAAGTTTCTCACTTTTAGGTCTTTCATTTTAGGACCTGTGATTGATGAGTGCAAAATGAGTATAACAGAATGCATTGTAGACCTCACAAACATTCCCTATATGCATTTTCATAGTTTCATGAATCCTTTTGCTGAGTTTTCCAAGGCTATTCCATTTGTAGTTTATTCAGTTTCGTTGATTGTCAAGTACAATAGTTTTTGAGTGGTCAAATTTAAAAGTTTATAACATTTGACCAGTTGATTATCATGAATCTCCTAATTATATCCCTATATTCGTGACTAGAGTACAAACCTATGTCTCAAGTTGCAAGTTCTCAAGTGATTGTTTGGTAGTTTTTCAAAGCCAAATCCAAATGCAATTTGTTTAGTTTCCTGCATTTGTCAGTTAGTACATCTGTCAGTGATCATTTTGAGGAGATTATATCTTTTGACCTACAGACTGTTATATATCCCTAATTGTTGTTCAATAATGTCAACATCTAAATAAGCTAGTGTGCCAAGTTTCATGCCCCTAGGAGCTCATCTGATATTTTTATTAGATCAGTTTGAAGTGCAAGTTGTTAATCTATGACATGTTCAGTTGTAGGATAGAGTCATACTTACAAGTTCATAGATTAAAACCTCTATGCGTCCTAAGTTTTTATGCTCCACAAGTGTGCTCTGGTGAGTTTTTGAGGATGGTTTAGAGGGTTATTTCATTTAATGTGGCACTTTGTAAAATTGTTGAAATTCAGGGTAACAATGGACAAGTGATGATCATTTGGACCCAATTTTCATAGTGCGGTTTCCCAGGAGTTTCTCAAAGGCCAGTTAAAATAAAAAATAATTTTTTTAGGTTGGGCCCACCTTGGGACCCAACACTCATCACAGAGAGTTTTTTCTCAGTATGAGAAAATGTTTGTGGAGATACTGCATATGACCTTCAGTGCATTGAAAGAGGAGCTTCTACATTTCTTTCAAGAAGATGGGAAGCACAATGACATGTTATAATATGTATAGTAAATAGTAAATTATGTATAATATGATTATATTAAGCATTAAATATAATCTATTTGATGTATAATATACTATTAATAAAACATCCAAATAATGTGAAATTAGAAGTTTAAAAGTGATGTATTTTACTTTCTTAGGAAGTAATAATCAACACATAGACTAAAATATTTTTATGCAAAATAATATATTAAAATCAAATTTACAAGATGAGTTTTTAATTTATATAAAATATAATTAATTGTTAAGAAAAATATTAAATAATTTTTTTTTGAATTTAAAAATAATTAAATAAAATTAGTTTCAATTTTTTTTTCAAGTCCCCCAATTACCCTGAGTCCCATATTTAATGTCAACAGTTGAGTGATGAACCAACAACATCCTCCATTTGAGAAGGCACATTGCAAATACTATGTCGTCTTAGGCTTCAACATAACCTTATCCATTGTAGTGTGAAAAACAACATTTCCATTGGTTGTTAACATGCAAATTGTCAAAACTAGCATTTGAAAGGAGGGTGGTCTATGCAATATTCTTTCAATTATTGGTTATCTCAGAGAAACATAGTCTCACAATGAAAATTATAATGTTTAAATGCATCAGATTTTTGTAAACTAATTATTACAATTATTTTTTTATTTTTTATTAAATTGTGTTTAAATTTTTTTGGTACTATTAGCAAGAAAAAAAGTTAAAGAAAACACATTAATGAACATCAACTAATCCAAGAAGAATAGCCATCATCAAATTTATAAATTGTTTGAATTGTCTATGATCGAGATGCAATAGAGAAAAACAAATCAACGTGATTTTTAATAGTTTTGCATGTACCATGGTTGATGCGTGTTATTTTCAATTTTTGAAATCTTTACCTCGTAAATAATGCGAAAAAAATAAGTGAAGAAATTTTTGCATAAGATGTGTTTGCAAGTGTGTCTTAATTGTATTTTTTTTTCTTAAATATATATAAAGTTAAAATTCACTATAAAAATTTGTTCACTTTTTTTTAATCATGTTTTTAGTAACCTTGTTTGATTATTAGATGGATAGATAGATTCTCATTAATATATGTTAGATATAGTTAATTTTTTACGAAAAAATATCCAAAGTAGATATAAATTTAGTTGTTTATTTTCTTATTTAATAAGAGTTGAAAACTATAATTTGGAATTTTTATGTAAAAAACAATTGAAGTGTTTAAAGAAAAACATTCTTAGTCACTAAAATAGATTGTAAAAATATTATGTTTCTTAAAAAATTATATTCTCATTTCAAACTCTAAAATTATCATTAGTATCAACATATTTTGGTCGTTTGATATGTTGGATTGGACCACTTGATATTGTCTCATTAACATCTTTGACATAGCCATCACACACCAAAATGCAATTGTCAATAATTATTTTGAGTTAAAATCATAGTTAATTATAATTATAATATAGCCAACCTAAAATAGGAAATGTTATGGTTCAATTTCCATGTAATGTAATAGACAACAGCGTGGAAATACCAATAATAAGTAGTTTTATTAGACAGTAAGAAAGAGAAGAAGGATGTGATAAACATGGTCCTCCCAAGTCGTCTCTCCTCTTCTTTGTTTTATTGAATAGATCATAGAAAATTTAGAATCTTAGGCGAATAGCTTCAGAATGTAATCGACAAGTTCCTGGGTGATGCGGAAGGCCTTGCTCAGTACGGAACCGGGGAGAGGAGGATTCGTTGTAAAGAGAGAGTTGGCAATGACCTGAACTCCCGGAAGTTGGCTGCTCAATCCAGAGATGGCCACTACATTTTGTTGCCCAACATTTTTCTAGAAATGCACAAGTGCCTTTGGAAACACAAACACATCTCCCTTCTCCAGAGTCTTGGAGAAGAACTTGTTGGTGGTGTCAATGAAACCCACAAGAAGCTGGCCTTCCAGTAAAATTCAAACTTCAGTGGCTCTTGGGTGTGTGTGAGGAGGATTTATTCCACCCACTGTGAAGTCGATGCGGACAAGTGATATTCCAAACATTTTCAGGCCCGATATCTGCACTACGTTCACCATGGTTACGTTGGAGCTTACTGCATTGTTGGTGTTCCCTACCTACCCAAGTCCCCATAAGAAGAAGTTGTTTGCTGAAACTGCCATTGGGCTTTTGCACACGAACCCATTCACTAAAACTATTCAAATGAAATCCAATCAATCTGTCAGTAACTCTTTCGAATGAGCAAATCACATTTCTGTTAGAAAGTCCCCTAATAAGCAATATATTATATGACACCACTGTATAATGTACCAAGTTATGTACTCACCTTTGCTTTCCATGTCTGCAATGCAAAAATCCTGCAAGGGGTCAGAATCCACTGCCATTACACTGTCTGTGTAACAGCACATCAACAGAACAAGTCCCAGCGTCAAGTAAATCATCCAGTTACTACCCATTATGATAGAGATACAGATATAGAAGAATCTGACTGAAGAGCTCAGGATATGGGAAACTGAAATGGTGTGTTACAATCCCATTACGCACTTTATATAGCCGCAACATTAACTGCTACTCAAGGACCGATTCATTTCATATGTTTATTTTAATATGCTTCCAGAGTTGTGGCTCTTCTGGATACGGTCAAGTGGCTACTTATCTCCAGATCAACTCACCTACTGCCGCAGACTTATTCTCACCATTCTTTTCTTATGACCGCTGAAACTTTCTATAGTTATTTGAAGATCAGCTTAGCTCCTACCATAGACATTTTCTCGCCATTCATTTAATATTGCTGACACTCTCACCGTTACTTGAATAGCGTGGAATTATTTGACTACTTTATTGGAACAATGAATTTATTCAAAGGAAATAATATGTCAATTTTTCTCAACCCTCATTTAAATGGTAAAAGAGGAAAACTTATTTCTTTCTTATTTGTTTAATTTGGGGTTGGATATCATCCAAACTTTATATTGCATCATTGTTGAAAATGTCCATACTCTGTATTGCATTATTTATAAACAAATAAAATATATGTTATATTTTTTAGGAATAAGGTGTCTCAACCTTGGATAATTCCTATTCTTATTATTTGTTTTGTAAATGTATTTTTTGCAAATAATGTAATTAAGTGTGAGTGTACATGTCTAGTTGGCATGTTGATGTGTCACTCCACTTGATGTGTCGGCATCTTGTGCGTAAGGAGATCATGACTGAAACGGTCTTGATGGATTCCTATGACGCGTAAGAACTATTTAAGGAATGTGTTATGACAGGTGTAAGAGCATCTTATGACTTGGGCCTATTTGGGCACCCAAGAAGAAGTGGTTGGTGTGTGTAAGAGAATATGCCAAAAATAGGTTGGTATGACAGATTCTCTTACACTTCTCTTGTGACCATTATTTTTGGCAGATTCTATGACAAGCTGTCATAGTCTATTCTAGGGATGGACGCCTATTCTTGGGATTGCATGTAACAACTATGTACATGTGGCTTTGTGCATGGGTCTTGGTGGTTGTGCCTATTTTTAGGTCTAGAGGAGTCTATATATATGATGTTGCTCCTATGGGAGAGATATAACAGAAATTTAAGTCTTGTTGGCTTTGTCTCTCGTCTCCTGAAAGAACTTGCATTGCAAGTGTATTGTAATCTTTGTGTTGAAGATAATACATTGTGCAGGTTTTGGAGTGCTGGGGTTTTTTACCGAAAGGTTTTCCCTAGGGTATATCATTGTGTCGTTCTCTATTTTCTGTATGTATGGTATGTGGTTGCAATATCTTTGTTAAAGTAGTTAATGAATCTGAAATTGTAAGGATTTATAAGAATTTGCACAATACTCTCCTATAGAGATTAGTGTAGGAAGCTGTTTCCGCACTTGAGTTTCCTTACAAGTGGTATTAGAGCTTGATCAACTTTTGATCCTAGTTGTTGGGTAGGGTTTTTTGAGCTAATCTCAAGTTTGAGTGGGAGTTTTTTGCAAAGCATTCTGAATCTTATTTGCAGATTGAGATGGCAAGTTCATCATATGGAAGAATGGAGGTGGAGAAATTTAATGGCACTAATTTTGAGTTGTGGAAACTCAAGATGGAAGACATGTTGGAAGATCATGACCTATGGGAAGCGATTTCAAGTGCTACAAGACCATCAACTATAGCTCAAGTAGATTGGGATATCAAAGACCATAAAGCTAAGGGTCTCATAAGACTCTGTTTAACCGATGTAGTCCTTCTGAATGTTCTAGATGAGAAAACCGCAAATAGTTTGTGGGAAAGACTTGCGGCCGTGTATCAGGCCAAATCTCTGGTGAACAAGTTGTTCCTGAGGAAGAAGTTGTACTCTCTATGAATGGAGGAAGGTGGATCCTTAACGGATCATTTAAATGCATTTAATCTGCTGGCTGCATAATTGACATCAGTTGGTGTCAAGTTAGAGGAGGAGGATCGTTGCTACACACTTTTGTGTTCTTTACCAGATTCATGGGACCATCTTGTGATGGCTCTCAGAAGCACTTTAGTCACCTTCAAAATGGATGATGTGGTGTCTTCGCTACTATCAGAGGAGATGCGGAGAAAGGCTTCCATTTTGGAAAAAGAAGCCCTTGTTGTTCGTGGGAGATCCACTGAAAGAGGGAAGAAAAATGACAATAAGGGTAGATCCAAATCCTATGGGAAGTCAAAGACTTCCAATAAGTCCAAGGAAAAATGTTGGAACTGTGATAAATTTGGGCACTTTCGTAGAGACTGCAAAGAGCCGAAGAAGAAGAAGAAAGGTTCAGATTCAACTTCAGAAAGATCTGAAGAAGATGGCGATGCATTCATCGTAGCTTTGGTAGCCCATGCATCTGATGATGTGTGGTTGGTTGACTCGGGTGCATCTTTTCACATGACCTCTCATCAAAACTGGTTCTCAAAATATGAAGAGTTCGATGGTGGAAAGGTGTACTTGGGTGATGATTCTCACCTAAAGATAGTTGGACGCGGAAGGGTCACTATCAAATTTCCTGATGGATGAGTAAAGGGAATCAACGGAGTTATGCACATTCTGGGTTTGGCACGAAACCTATTATCTGTAAGTATGCTGAATGATGTAGGTGTGCAAGTTGTTTTTTCAAAAGAAGGATGCAAGATGATGAGAGGATCGATAGTGCTTGCAAGGGGTACTAGGAGAGGTACCTTATTTCAGCTAGATGCATGTATTCCTCTATGTAATAGTTCTTCATCCTCACCATCTGAATAAGTAGTGAAGAAGTCTATGGCTATTGGTTCTGATGGTAGTGAAAACACTTTGGAAGGTAAGCTTCCCACAGAAAAGACAATGTTGTGGCATATGAGATTTGGCCACATTGGTGAAAAGGGTTTCAGAACCTTGAAAAATAAAAATCTCGTTGAGGGGTTAAATGATTGCAATCTCGAGTTTGACTTCTGTGAACACTATGTCTATGGTAAACAAAATCATGTTCAGTTTTACTCTAGTTCTCACAAATCTTCTGATGTTTTGGATCTTATTCATTCTGATGTATTTGGTCCTGTAAAAGTTCCTTCAATCTCCAAGTCTATATTTTTTGTATCTTTCATAGATGATTACAGTAGAAGGACGTGGATTTATTTCCTTAAAAGTAAGACACAAGTCTTTAGTCGGTTCAAGCAATTTAAAGCTCTTGTAGAGAATCAGACTAGTAAGAAGATTAAGTGTGTGAGAACTGACAATGGTGGTGAGTTTTGCTGAGCAGAGTTTGAATAGTTCTGTAAAGAACAAGGTATCGAGAGGCATAAGACAACTCCTTATACCCCACAACAAAATGGAGTTGTAGAGAGAATGAACAGGACACTGATGGAGAAGGCTAGGAGTATGCTTAGTGGAGCTGGTTTAGAACAAAGGTTTTGGGCCGAAGCTGTGGCCACTGCTTGCTATCTGGTTAACAGATCTCCTACATCAGCCCTTGTTGATGAAAAAGAAAAGGAAAAAGATGTTGTTCAGTTGCCTCCTACCCCTGAGAAGACTGAACAAAGAGACCATGTTGGGCCTAATGATGAGGAGAGCTCTAGCAGCTTTGATAGTTCAGAAGAAGAGGAAGAACAACCTCAACCACAGCCCTTGAGGAGATCCACGAGAGAAAGAAAGCAACCAGAAAGGTTTGGTTATTCTATGTTAGATTCTAGTTGTGCTTTTGCTTTGATTACTAACACTGATGAGCCTAGATTGGTGAAAGAGGCTTTGGGCATGGAAAATGTAGGTTCCTAGATTGAGGCTATGGATGATGAGATGGCTTCATTGGAGAAAAACAAAACTTGGGACCTTGTACCTTTGCCTAAAGGGAGAAAATCTGTTGGCTGTAAATGGGTGTTCAAGAAGAAATTCTGTGCAAATGGCAGTGTTGAAAGGTACAAAGCTAGATTGGTTGCAAAGGGGTATTCAGAGGTAGAGGGAATAGATTATGGTGAAATATTCTCTCTTGTTGCAAAGTTGACATCTATTAGATTTTTGTTATCTCTTGCTGCATCATATGATTTAGAGATAGAACAGATGGATGTGAAGACAGCTTTCCTTCATGGTGATTTGGAGGAAGAGATTTATATGTCACAGCCTGAGCACTACATTGTTAAAGGTAAAGAATCATTAGTTTGCAGATTAAAGAAATCTCTATATGGTTTGAAGCAATCTCCTAGGATGTGGTACCTTAAGTTTGATGCCTTTGTGTTGTCAATTGGATTTGTAAGATCAAAATCAGATCATTATGTTTATTTTAGAGTTGAAAATGATTACCTTCTTATTGTTGCATTATATGTTGATGATATGTTGCTATTTGGGAAGGTTAAGGGTATGATTTCTGATTTTAAATCTCAGTTGTCAGCACAGTTTGAGATGAAAGATCTTGGGGTAGCTAGGTACATCTTGGGTATGGAAATTAGTAGAGACAGGTTTAACAGAAAACTTTGGTTGAGTCAGAGTAAGTATGTGAAGTCTATGTTGGACAGGTTCAACATGGCAGATTGTAGACCACTATGTGTTCCTATTTCTGTGGGAACAAAGTTATCTGTAGATGATTGTCCAAAATCTCCTAGTGAGGTGGAGGACATGAGTAGAGTACCTTATGCTAGTGCAGTTGGAAGTCTTATGTACACTATGGTCTGTACTAGACCAGACATTGCCCAAGCAGTGGGAGTCCTGAGTCGGTTTATGGCTAATCTTGGATGGGTACATTGGGATGCAATTAAGCGAGTATTCAAATATTTGAGGGGTACATCAGATTACTCCATATGTTATCATGGTAACTCTTTTGGATCTCCGCATTCAGTTTGTATTCATGGGTTTGTGGATTCAGATTGGGCAGGTGATATTGATAGTAGGAGATCCACCAATGCTTACGTGTTCACTATGTTTGGTGGTGCCATCAGTTGAATGAGTAAGCGACAACCTGTGGTTGCTTTGTCCACTACAGAAGCTGAGTACATGGCTTCTACTCATGCTTGTAAAGAAGCCATTTGGCTTAGAACATTGTGTTCTGATGTTGGTGTTGATGCAGAACAAATTACTATTTGGTGTGACAGTCAGAGTGCTATTTGCCTTGCAAAGAATCCAACTTTCCATGCCAGAATGAAGCACATTGATGTGCAGTTTCACTTTGTGAGAGATATGGTGGAAGATGGAAAGGTAAATTTGGAGAAGGTAGATACTGTGAAGAATGTTGCAGATGCATTAATGAAACTAGTGGGCACTGAGAAGTTCAGATGGTGTTCGGAGTCTATGGGCCTTTTGGCCTATAGCAGTTAAAGTTCCTGTTATGTTCCTGTTGCTCTTACAAGGTGTTCAACAAGTGGGAGAATGTTAGGAATAAGGTGTCTGAACCTTGGATAATTCCTATTCTTATTATTTGTTTTGTAAATGTATTTTTTGCAAATAATGTAATTAAGTGTGAGTGTACATGTCTAGTTGGCATGTTGATGTGTCACTCCACTTGATGTGTCAGCATCTTGTGCGTAAGGAGATCATGACTGAAATGGTCATGATGGATTCCTATGATGCGTAAGAACTATTTAAGGAATGTGCTATGACAGGTGTAAGAGCATCTTATGACTTGGGCCTATTTGGGCACCCAAGAAGAAGTGGCTGGTGTGTGTAAGAGAATATGCCAAAAATAGGTTGGTATGACAGATTCTCTTACACTTCTCTTGTGACCATTATTTTTGGTGGATTCTATGACAAGCTGTCATAGTCTATTCTAGGGATGGAAGCCTATTCTTGGGATTGCATGTAACAACTGTGTACATGTGGCTTTGTGCATGGGTCTTGGTGGTTGTGCCTATTTTTGGGTCCAGAGGAGTCTATATATATGATGTTGCTCCTATGGGAGAGATATAACAAAAATTTAAGTCTTGTTGGCTTTGTCTCTCGTCTCCTGAAAGAAATTGCATTGCAAGTGTATTGTAATCTTTGTGTTGAAGATAATACATTGTGCAGGTTTTGGAGTGCTGGGGTTTTTTACCGAAAGGTTTTCCCCAAGGTATATCATTGTGTCATTCTCTATTTTCTGTATGTATGGTATGTGGTTGCAATATCTTTGTTAAAGTAGTTAACGAATCTGAAATTGTAAGGATTTATAAGAATTTGCACAATACTCTCCTATAGAGATTAGCGTAGGAAGCTGTTTTCACACCTGAGTTTCCTTACAATATTGTATATTTTCAAAAACAAATAAAGATTAGTATTTTTAGTTTATACTAAAAAACTATATAATATTAAGGATGCATGTTAGTTTTGAGTTTGATTTATAATTATTAATGTCAAAAATAAAATAAATAAATAAGAGAATGGGTCGTAAGGTTCATAAGGATGCTATTGTAGTTTTAAAGGATCGATTTAGTGTAGAAGGTAAATCTACTATAGCTTCTATGAAGACTTGGAGAGAATTGAGATTTTATATACGACTTCTCAAAAGATCTGATTCCAAAAACCTTGTTGGACTAGATCATTGAAGTCAGAAGGGCATGCTTCCTTGTATCAATATTAGCCAAGAAGAATCATTTCCATAATGATTAAAGAAAGTTCTAATTGTGAGATCACATGGTGTTGAATCCTAAATGTCAATTTATGTAGATCAACTAATCAATGCATGTGCTCCATAAGCTCTAAAATTAATGTGTAGATCAACTTATAAAAATGCACTAAATAATTTTATTTAATTGATACTCACACCAATCATATTGAAGATGGCACAAAAAAGTGTCCAATTTTATGATTAGTTTTTCCCTACATTACAGACATACTAAGTTTTAATAGTCAAATTCAAACTTACCCCTCACCATTCATGTGTCCCAACCTCTCTTCCTTTCCCACATCCCCTCAAATCTTTTTTTTCATCTCCTTTGTATAATTTTGAAGTGTTTCCATTCTTACTCTTCCTCTCCATGACAATACTTCCCTCCTCCTATTCCACAAGTTTCCCTAATTCTTCTCTCATTCCTCCTTGTAGAATCTCTTGGCACCTTCAAAATTACTCTAGCCTTACCTCCACTTTGTAGGTCTCACTTTATTTTCTCACATTTCCTCTAACTCCCCCTTAAGGACTATGAGCCTACCTTTAAAATTTTTTATTCAAATTTCCTATCTTGATGTTTACTCCTACATTTATTTTTTTGATAAATTTTCTTGATGTCCTTTTTCTACTTGCTTCTTCTTGTGCAATGTTTAAACTAACCATTAAACGTCATCTTCTGGCATCCTATTATTCATTTTTCTCCCACATTTGTTTGCCTAGATTCCTCTTATATATTTCATAGGTTTTACCTCATCTAAATAGCACATTCACAATCTCTTGGTCTTCATTCAACTTCCACAAATGAATAATACAAAATTCCACCTACCTTCCTATGACATCAATGATACCATGAGTGATCTAGTAATAGATTTAATTATATGAAAATTTAGGAATTATGTGGTTTATGTAGATGACAAAAGGGATATCTATGTAGAGAGCATGAATTTAGGAATTTGGCCATGTGAAAATGATCGAAAAGTAATCCGTACACTATATAGTTACAAATAATTGTATTTATTTGTAAATGAATTCTCTTTTTTGAATGATATATTTTACTCAATTAATTTAGATTCTAAAAGTTTGATCAAGAAGTTTGATTTAAATAAGAAAGAGAATCCAAGAATAATAAAGGTCTCGTGATTCAATGATGGAATTCAAAAAATAGTAAATAAATAAAATCTTATGAGATTTTAGATGGGTTCTTTTTTATTGAGTCACCAAGGGAAGGGCCCCGATGCCAAATATTACATCTTAACACATAACGATAAAGTCAAAGTCTATTACAACCTAAGAACTAGTAACCCTGCAATAGAAAAACCAACCAAAAAACTAGAGCACAAAAAAATAACAACATATTCACATTTCTACTACTATCCCTATACTCAAGCGAGTCAGTAGCATAATCAGAAAACCTAATTATATGAGACTTAGTATCCATCGAGTTGGCCAATGAAATAGTTTTAGTCCAAATTTCATGAGTAGTAGAAAATAGAAGACAATTCTTAATAAGCTACCATCCTATCAAATATAAACTTAAGGCCCTTGGCCTTATCTTAAACTGTTATCTTTATCTTCATCCTCCTTTGAGATGATCTCCTAGTTATTTGAGAGACATTTGAGGTTCTTAGTCTTGTCTTTGTCATCCTCGCCCATCTTGTGCATCTCCTTGTCTTTTCCTCCTACCTCTTACGTATTCTTCTTTTCCTTTCTCTTGATTTTTTTATAGCTAGTGACCATTGCAAATATAACATTTTTCATTATTCCATTAGTGATCCTACATAGGTTAGAAATTGCCTTATCAAACAACATTTTAGTTTTCTTAGTAGAAGTAGCATTGTCCTCTAGGGCCAACACTTTATTGTCCAAATTATCAATTTGTTCATAGATATTTTGTAGGAAATTACTTTTATTTAGTTTCATTGGGGGAGAGGGGAGCTTCTTCATCAATAATATGTTTATTATAAATAGAGAAAGCACAGGCACAGTCCAGAATCTCTTTGTAATCACCCAGATTGAAAATGAAATCAATATTTATTTTTTCTATCTTCATCACACTCTTCCTCACCACTTTTATAGTCCTCATCCTTAGAGCTACTTAAGGAATCTTCATCCTTATGCTCATACTAAAAGTTAGTTTTAGGAACAATTTCCTCTTTGATCTTTTATCATTTAAATATTTTTTTTAGTGACTAGGTAGAGCTTCTTTCTCCAGAACTCATCTCTTATTTGTTTTTCTTCATGGGTCTCCATTTCCTCATTTTTATCTTCCACTTCCTCAATATCCACCTTTCATTATTTTTCCCATTTTCCTTATTTTGGTTGGGCTTGGTGTTCTTATAGTGCCCTTTCCTTTTCAAGGGTAATTTCCAGATGCTCAACTTCAAGAGGTTTCTTAATTTCTCTGAGAGGTGGTAGTAGAGGTAGTTGAACTATTCTTGCGGGCAACATGGCCACATTGCTATCAATTCTCCTAATCGATCAGCATAGTTTTCAGGACAGAGGCTTGCAACTTCTAAGCCTATAGTTGGGGATACTGGTAGGTCCTACAAGGTGTTCACAACCGGAATGATCTGTATAGTTCATTCGATGGAGTAGGGAAGGGTCTAATGGGACCCGCACATTGAGTCTTTTATGAATTAATTGGGCGCATCGAGTTTCAAGATTTATATCTCTATTTTTTACTAGGCCTCCAAGAGTAAGCTTGATTTTAGGGGAGGTGAATGTAATGCCCCTCCCATAGTTTTCTTTTCTGCTTTATTGTCACGCTCTTTTAGGCCAATTTCATGTGTGTGTGTTATTTATTTTAGGGATTTTTGAGGTTTATGAATGTATGAATTTTATTGAATAATCATAGATTAGATGCTTTTGAATTATTTTCATGTTGATAAAATGCAAATGATGATGCTATTTATATGTAATGGTTATTTTATTTTGATGATTCATATGTTAGATATCATGAATGCTTATGGTTTTTACTGACTCCATACTTGCATGTGTATGTTTTATACTTCTGTTTGACATGCCTGATGTGGTTGAGGGACAAATTCATAGTTACTTGCTTGCAAGATCCACATGATCGGCTGATCCCTACCATTTCCTGTTTATATTTATACATGTATGTACATGCTTATCTTTTATGCAGGTTTGTAGGTATCGGGCATTGACTTCCCTGAATTGTCATGATGAGCATTCCCTATTGCAAAATCTCAATGAAAAGAGAGGGGAGATAACATACAAATCCAAATCCCAACCCTAACAATTGATTGTGCTAAATATTGGGCGGGTATGTACAGGATCATGGTATGCCAAAAAGTGGCGATGTGAAAAAGAAGTCCTGATTGATAGACTCTTTGAAAAACAACTATAACTTTCAAACGATATAACATTTTTAAAATCTAAAATATACATCACATTCTATGCTTCACCTAATACAATAATAATAAACAATTCTTTCAATTTCATGAAGTTTAGACTAAGTTAAGGTGGTCAGACATGAAAGTTTTTATATTTAGAAAAAACTGTAGTAGAAAAGTCATAATTAATTATTTACTTGAAAAAAAATATAAAAAAATAAATATCACATCTGGACATGAGTCTACTACTTTTATCTATAATCTTATAAAAAAATATTGTCATTTGATTTTGTTTAATGTGGTCAGACATACACCTACTTGTTATCTTTGTAGTCCTAATTGATAGACTTGTTGAAAAATAGCTATAACTTTCAAACTGTATAACATTTTTAAAATCCAAAATATGTGTCACATTCTATGCTTTTTCTACTACAATAATTTTTTTAAAAAAATTCAATTTGATAAAGCTTAGACTAAGTTAATGTTGTCAGACATGAGAGCTTTTGTAATCTAGAAAAGTTGTAGAAGAAAAACCATAATTAATTATTTACATGGAAACAAAATTATAAAAAAATATGTGTTACATCTAGACATGAGTCTACTACTTATATCTAGAATCTTGTAAAAAAAATTATCATTTGATTGTGTTTAAGGTGGTTAGACATAGACCTACTTCTGATTTTTCTCCTGAAAGTTTTGTACTACTACATTGAAATTTGAAATTTTCAACATATAAAATAATTATTTTTCAAAAAAGGCCTAGTATATTAGAAACTAAATTCAATTTTCTATAGATTCTCTTGTTACATATTTTTGATATAATATTTAGAACTTATTCAAATTTCTATGTCAACTTGCCTAAACCTGATTTTCTGAATTTTCATTGCCACTTAAGGGCCTAGTTTGGCATACCATGATCCTGCACATATCTCCAGGCAAGTATCTATTTCTACCCATCTGAATTCATCAAAGTGACATGAATTTGTGAGCCCTTCCTTGGTGTTGTTTGATATAGAGTTAGTCATTTTTCAAGTTTTGGGAGTCAAGTGGATTTACTTGTGTGAATTATTTGATTTAACTAATTAATCTAGGAGTAATTTTGAGATTTGATTAATTATATTTTATGAATGTGGAAGTATTAGATATAAAGCATGTTTAATTATTAAAGGTAATTAAATACATTTGTTAATTAAATGATTAAATTAAAAGATTTAAATTTAGAATTGAAGAGTTTAATTAATTATTAAATTCTATTATATAAATTAAAAGACATAGTTGATTTATTTAAATATTTGATTTATTAGTTGCATAGTTAATTTGTGCTAAAGAATTTATTATTTAATGTATCGTCAGAAAATGGAAGAACTTCCATTTAAGACTAGTTTATCCCTTTGAGTAAGTGGTTTGGGTTCATGTCAAACACCTTGAATGGGTCTTTGACTTGGATCTGGCTTTTTCCCTTGTCCTGCCCTGTTTTCCACTTCTTTCCTACCTATTTCTAGTATCTGGCTTTAATATTTTGAGGTTCTTGACCTCAGGGTGAAGGTCGACCTTGACCTTGACCTAGGTTAGGATTGACCTCGACCTTGACCTAGGGTTTAAATTTTAAATTTCAAAGATTTCTGGATGTCGGGGTTTGGAAAGAATTCTTTTTTGCTTTCGGGTCAGCTATTTTGGGCTTCAAAGTGGTGACTCTTAAAAGGAATTTAATTTAGGTCAACTCCTAGGGGTATGAGCCTAATGAGAATTTATTTCTCATATGTTGCCCTCTCTAGAAGTTGGTGCCCTAGACTAGTATATAAGGAAGCCTTCTCCTCTCATTTTAAAAAAGCAAGAAAAGAGAAAGCAAGGGAAAATGAGAGAAGGAAAGAAAAGGAAGCAATCATCTATTTTCAAGTATTCAAGTATTCAAGATTCAATTCATCAAGGAGATCCATTGGTAGCCATTGAAGGATTTAATCTCTATGGAGCCCTCTTGTTGAATATTTCTCCATCTATATCCATTCAAGCTTCTTCCTATTTCAAGATCCATTCAAGATTGGTGTTGAAGATATAAAGGAAATTGATTTGAGACATCCTACATCCTAAAATTATACATCCATTTGGAGCATCCATATTTGTGGATTTAAGGATTTGAATCCTCCACAAGGGTTTCAACATAAGCAAGGTGAACTGTTCCTTTTACTTTATTTATTACTACAATTTCAATTCTATTTTAGGGTTAATTCCAAAACTGGGGTTTGACTAAGGCAAACCCCTCATCCAAACAACAAAACCATTTTTCTTGTAGGCATAGGTATGAAACAGTGAATTACAGAGAAGATTCAGGTACCCTTTTTGGAAAACATTTGGGATCCGCAAAAAGAATTTCCGTTGGAGTAGTGTAGGTCAAGGTTCACATATAGGGGTCAAGGTTGACTTGTATTTGGGTCAAGGTCAACCTAGCTCAGAAAAGAAAAATATTTATAGGTTTTCTCAGTCTCTGTGTTTCTGTTCTAGATCCAATTATAGAATTTCCAGAAACTCAGTACATACACTAGAAAACAACAATTTCTAGATCTACTATACTTTGAGGTTAGTATTTGTCTTCAACTCATTTCAATTAAGATTTTAATACTCTCTTCCAAAATGGAATGTAAGGTTTTCCTCTTTCTTCTTATTACTAATCGATTGATCCATTTATGCATTGACCATTTTCTTCTGGTTAATCAATTTAGATCTTTCCTTTGGGAATTTAGGATTAAGAAGAGAATCTTACCTTCTCCAATTCTTCTATATGTAAAGGATATTATTTACATGTTGGTGATCACAAATAAAATAATCAAATCACCTTCATTATATTCATTTTCCATTCTTTACATTTTGGTGAACCTACTTACAAAAAATCTTTCTTTAGTGGTGTTAGATTTACATTTCATGTTACATCTTGCATATATATATTAGAGTAGCTTTCTTTTATGCACTTGCATTTACATTTCAAAAATAAAAGAAAAAAATCATATAAAGAGAAAATACAAAAACATTTACTTGTTCATACCTTGTGTTTTCCTAATTTAGTTCATTTGCATTGCATTGGTGTATGAGCTTTACAACCTCTAGTCCTACTTATAATATCCTAGTTAGAAGAAGTCATAGAGTTATGAGTTCCTTTGATCCTAAGTCTTCCTCTCCTTTCCTCGAGATCCTGGATGACAATTTGATCACTCATGATTCCAATCCTATTGTGGAGCATAACTCTTCTCACTCATCTCATGATGAGGATGATGCTTTAAGAGTTCCTCCTGAACAAGTCCAAAAAATTTTAATTGAACTTGATAAAATGGGGAATTGGCTTATTCAAGAAAACCATAATCAAGATTCTATTCAAGCTATAGAGGCTCTTAAGAAAGTTCTTCAAGATAGTGATCAAGGTGTTAATCTCTTGCATGGTATCACTCATCTTGTGCATTTAAATATCAAACCTTTAGCTCAAGAAGCTCAAGATCTAGGATTCACTCCTACTATCACTAGTGTGGAACCTTCTTCTATTCCTTTACCTAATATTCCCACTCATAATCCTCCTTTAGTGACTACATCTATTCCATCTCTTCCTATGAGTATTCCACTAGTGACTCTACTTACCTCACAACCTTCTTACCATAGTGTTCCTTTTACCTATTCTAAACCTCTTCCAACTATGGTTCCAAGTGTTTCACTGGTTGTGTCTTCCATTCCTATTGCTTCCTAAACTTGCCCTAGTGTTTATAATGTTTGTATGCCTCCTATTTCTTCTAATGATTCCACAATCATTAGTCTAGCTCAAATTGTGTCCTCTTTACAACAATAACTTGCATCCTTAACTCAATACAAGTTTAGTATTCCTACATGTGACATGGGTAGTCCTTTATCCCTAGACATTATTCATGCTCTTGTTCCTCAAAAAGCTGATATGCCCCATCTTGAGAATTACAATGGTAAGGGAGACCATGTCACTCATGTTAAAACATTTCAAATACTTTGTAGTGACTATGCTCATGACCATAGGATTTTAGCCAAGTTGTTTGCTAGAAATTTTTGTGATAAGGCCTTGCAATGGTATTGTTCCTTGCCTTCTTATTCTATTGATTCTTTTCCAAAACTTTGTAATGCCTTTATCCAACAGTTCCAAAATAACATTGGTCTGCAAGTGTCCATAACTGATTTGATGCATTGTAAACAAAATACTAAAGAAAAATTGCCTGAATTTATTGGTAAATTTAAGCATTTATATGGTCAAATTTCTTATCCTATTCCTGATATTGATATTCAACATATGTTTATTTCAAATTTACAAAAAGATATTAGAGATAAGATTTTGCTTACTGAATTTACCTCTTTTCAACAACTTTGTGCAGTGCTTCATCATTATTAATTACAAGTTAGTTAATTTGATAGAAACACTCCAATGGCTCCTGTTATAGTTGAGAAGAGTGATGTTTCTCCTAATCCAAACAAGTTTCAAAAACCTAATAAATGTGTCAAGATAAATAAGAAAGAAAATGCAGTTGTTGATCAAGTTGTTGTTGCATCCAACAATGCCACTTTTTCATCTATTGCTTTTTGTCTGAATCATATGTTAACTCCTCTTTCTGAATCTTTACATTCTATTATGAGTAAATTTTTGAATGCTAATATGATTACCGTTATACACTAAGTTTGTGCCTTTGTCTCAAGCTCTCTTGGTCTTGATAACTCAGTATAACATGGGAATCATCTCTAGGTTGTGGGACCTTTGCTAACTGAGATGAGACCTCCAGGTTCTAGGCTAGTTCCTCTTGGATAATCACCCTAATTTTCTTCTAGACATGAAAGTAAATTCTTGAGGGAAAGGGATAGAAGAAGTGCTTGTAAGGGAAATGACTTGAAAGAAAACTACCTACTAGGTGATGCACCAAAACTAGGGTTTGGATCTTAGTATGTAGGAATGAAATCAATGAAAAGCTCAGGTCTAGTAGGTCACAACTTACTGAATAGGCTTGCATAAATATTTCATAAAAGGGCCTGAGAATAAGGCACAACTTATGACCTGCAAATAGACATTCACTTCTACAACTTGGTGTAGGATTGAGACAAGATTGTTAAGGGGGCTGAGGTATACCCACAAGAACATCTATATCAGATCAAACATAGTAACACACATAATTATAGAAAGCAAGAGGGATCAAGAACCCTAAAATAACATTAAAAAACATGCACATACTTTGATCCAATAAGAGATAATTCAAACAAGGAAGCATAGGGACATGAATGATTGTCACAAAATACCTCTGCAATATTTGAATCATTAATGGGAGAAAATACAACTGTATGAGCCAGAGGGTAGAAATGATACCATAGATGGCCTTTAAGAAAAGGTAAATTTTCTTCTACAAATTGTCCAACTCTCGAGCACTAAAGGCTCTGAAACAATATATACATACTCTTGCACGCAAGCAAGAGTAAAAAAACCTAACTAGGGTTACAAGATTTTACATAAAATATTCAAACCCTAAGTCTGTCATCTCTGATCATAAATGTATCTCCTGCAAATATCTAAACTGATCAGATATTCATCATTGAGTGTCCATTCCTATACTGCATCAACACGCAGACAAGCAACCTAGATTTATCTACTTTCCCACACAAAAGTCCCACCATGAATGCACTAGTTGGTACTTTTCTGGGACAAGAAACAACCCAAGACGGCTGCCCAGATCTCTCTCATCATCTTCCTTAATTGTAGATGTCCTACAGACATTAATCTCCTTGAGCTACCTCGTCGTTGTATCCCATTGGACTGAAAACTGGCAAAAAACCCTTTGCAAACATATTCAAATTTGAATACCAACGACTAGCCAATCATATTAAAACATGACCGTCGATATTTCTTCCTTCCCGAAAAATGAGCAGCTCAGATTAACCTAACAATAGTTTATAAAACCCTTGAATGGTCAAAAATCCATCTCGGCATGTTTGGACCAATGAGAATCAAGCTTTTCTACACGTCAACATATTTGGACCCACCTCGAGCCCTTCCTCCTTTAAGTCATTCAGCAACTACGTGACTAAAGACCTCCTCTAAGTCGTAGAATCTTTTCTTCCTCTGCCAATTTATTTAGAGATTCAACGAACAAAGCGTTTGCTGAATCGCTAAGTTGTTTGGAACACCACCAAACCATTTCGCGAATGAGCGAACATGTGAAACTCATCTAGACCGCCAAATACTCTATCAAACCTAGGCCCAGACTTGCCACTTGGAAATATTTCATTCACTCCAGATGCTTCGTAGGCACACACCTCAGCAAATCACTCTGACATGGACCCACGAAAGATAAGATCCTAATCTAACGGTGGGTGCAAGATCTCAAAGCTCCAGAATATTCCTTACACTTTTACGCCAGCTGGTAGATCCTTATAGATCGAGACCCCTTCTGACACACCAGACCCATGAAAAATCTAGTCATCACCACATAGACAAATCCAATCCAAGCATGTCAGCATACAAGGACCCACCGAAGGAAGCTTTGACAGAAACCAAGATCGGTGGTTGTTGTAAGATCACGAGCCCTGATATAAACCCTTGAGAACACACACCAGCCATCGATCTGCTAACTGGGACCCTCGGCTATCTGAGACCACCAAAAGATTCAATGATTATTCGACTGAAGGGAAGTTAACTACTTGCGGAGTCGCTAGCTATCAAGGGCTTAACCGCTAGAATTAAGAGATTACGTGAACCATTGCATTCGCATAATCACCAAATAGGAAAAGTAACCGCTGACTGAAGACAAAACCTTGATACCAAATCTATGGCTAGTCTCATCTCCTCGTGACCCTGGAATATTCCTTCCAAAAGTAAGACAACCATCTGATGCAGAATCTCACCACTGCCTGTAGAACTAACCCCACTTTGACTTGGCGAATCAACAAACAAGGCAATTTCATTCGCGAGGTACTTTGATAAACTGTGATTAAGTTGAACGAATACGTGAAAAAAGGGAGTTCATTAATTTGCCAAATCATGCATGAACTCAGGGTTTCATTAAGTGAATGCCTGACTGAGGGCAAATCGTGGAGTTGTTGAATAACTTAGGGCACCACCATTTAATTTCGCGACTAGGAGAATAAGGAACCACCAATTCACATGAAGAAAAGGTGACCACCGGAAAGAATAAGAGAACTGGCGAACAAGAGGAAACTTAATATGCACATGCCCCTTTAGTCACTTAAGTTGTTGATAAAGTAACGAGGAAATAGAATGAGGCTCTAGGGTTTTCAAAGGTTTTGGCTTATAATGGCTAGTTTATGAATTTTTAAACCTACAGACCAGGGACTTGAAAAAATTGTAGAGGCTAGGAAACAAAATGTGAGGCCATGAAAATTTTAGGGATGCCTGGCAAGGGTAAAATAGAGACTTTGAAATAGACCTTGGCCAAATTTGTAGAATAGGAAATTTAGGGCAATAATTACTTTGCCTCTTATTCAACCTCTTTTACCTACTACGATGGCATCCAAATCCTTTGATCCCAAAGCCTTTTGTCAATACCATCGTCAGAATGGCCATGATACTCAGAAGTGTTATTCTCTAAAAAATAAGGTTCAAGATTTAATTGATTCTAATGCTTTATCTATTGACAATTTTGATGGTAGTGGTAACAAATATGTCTCTCCTAATCAAAACCTCCAAATCTATATGAATCCTTTGCCTACACATGATACTAATACCATTTTTCAGCCATCTTCTGTGGATATTGTTTATGATTCAAAGATGGATGATCTCAATCACATTGTTAACCATGTGGAGCATTTTGTTTTGTCTCAACTTGTATCTCCAGCCCAACCTCATTCTCAACCTCAACTTCAAGTTCCTAAGTCTAAATCAAAACCTCAACCTAAACCTCGAGAACAACCTAAGAATAAAAGACCCAGGGAACTCTTGATCACCTTTGATGATTCTAAGACTATTAAAGATCCTGATGGTCCCCTCTACGCATGGTTGTCTTATTGATCCTACATCCTTAGTGTCATTACTGAAGAAAACCTTTTTATGAAGAACTTATGACGTGATTTTTATGATACATTTAATGTGCGGATCCAAACTTGTAATGGTTTTCTCTATCCATCATTTGGTTCTATTAACTTGCCTATTGAACTTTGTGGTAAAGTTGTGGACATTACCTTCGTTGTTGTTCCTAATCCTCATCAGTTTCAAGTTAATCTTGGTGTTCCTTGGTTGAATGCCATGCATGGCATTGCTTCTCCTATCCATAAGTGTATTAAATTCATTCATGATGAAGAAGTGAAAACAATTAATCATAGTTTATATCAACCTTCTAGGCCTAGGGATTGTGCTACCCTTGACTTCTTTTTGCCTTCATTACCTAATTCATGTTCTTCTTGACCTAATAACATTTTTCGCTCATATGAAGCCTATAAACAACACAATATTGTTGAGTTAAGCATGCCTCGGATGGATCTTAACTATGGTCTTTTGCCTATGCCTTCCATACCTCCTTTATCGATGGCTTCTAGTTCTATTAATCAAGCTCCTAGTGTTGCTTTTCATCCTACTAAGAATCCTAATAATCCTCCTATAGAACCTGTGAAGGAACTGGTTTTTTGTTCCTCCTATTTCTCAACATTTTCAAACAAGACAAAATGTAACTGATCTGCTAATGAATGTCGTAAGAAGCATCAAGATCAAGCTAAGGACTGTACCTCTATTTTTCAAAGTTCTTTTCCTTCTTTTGACCATCCTATGCTTGATGTGTTGGAAGAAGTTAATGTTAATAATAATGTTAAGATGAATGATTATGATGATTCTATTTGTATCTCATATTCTATTTCGATTAATCTTTATGAAGAAGATACTCTTGATGATCCTAATGATGCTAATGATGAATATGAGACTATTAACATTGATACTGATTTACCTAATATGCTTTCAACACAATTGATAATTACACCTAGTATTGAACATCATGATTCTCAAGAGGATCCTTGTTTGGAACCAGCTATTATTCCTACTATGTTAGATATAGTCCCTCTTGTGAGTTTCCCACCTTCCCTAAATGATATAAACTGAGATGGGGAGAGTAGGCAATGCACTTGATTGGCTTGTCCTCCATGGTAGCTTTTTTTGTGTTT
This sequence comes from Chamaecyparis obtusa, assembly GCA_027943335.1. Classification (NCBI taxonomy): domain Eukaryota; kingdom Viridiplantae; phylum Streptophyta; class Pinopsida; order Cupressales; family Cupressaceae; genus Chamaecyparis; species Chamaecyparis obtusa. Next base: position 45,840 of record BSBK01011772.1, read on the forward strand.
GCCTTTTGTATTGTGTTTCTCCTATAATGTGTTTGCTAAATGTTTGTTAGATTCTTTTATACGACCCTTGTTACTTTGTTGGTACAAGGTGATAAAGGAATCGAACCTATTGTACTATTCTTATACATGTATCTTTATTCTTCTATATGTTGTTTTCATGTTATGTTGTACATGTGATATTATTCATAAATGTTTTCCTTGTGTAGTCTACTTGGATTTGCAAGTTGGTAGCACTGATTCTTTTTGGTCTCCATGTTGTGGTCCAAAAAGACTCTTCTTTATAACTCTTACATTTTCTTTCCTCCATTTTGATTGTAGTTCTACTTTCTTTGGTGAATGATGTCAATTCATTTGCAATATATATATATATATATATATATATATATATATATATATATATATATATATATATATATATATATATATATACATATATATGTATACATATATATGTATACATATATATACATATGTATGTATACATATATACATACATATGTATACATATATACATACATATGTATACATATATACATATCTATACATATATACATATGTATATATATATGTATACATATGTATATATATATGTATACATATGTATATATATATGTATACATATATATATATATACATATATATATACATATACCTATATATGTACATATACCTATATATATATATATATACATATAGATACATATATATAGATATATATATAGATATATATATATATATATATACATATAGATACATACATACATATATATATATATATATATATATATATATATATATATATATATATATATATATACATATATATATACATATATATATACATATATATGTATATATGTATGTATATATATGTATGTGTGTGTGTGTGTGTGTGTGTGTGTGTGCACATATATAACCTTATGATCATACTAACCCCATGGTAGGTAGATCCCTTATGTGTTCTCTGTATGTTTATGTGGTATTTCTCTTGATTTGTCTTCACTTGGGGGCATCTCGTAGTGGAAACATAAGTGGAGTTGTTTATGTTTTTGTTCAAGCCATTGCTCATGTTAAAGTGTTAGCAATGACTTTAACGTGGGGGTGTACACTTTGCTCACTTTTTGCACACACACACTTTAAAAATATTTTTCAAAACTCTTCTTGCTTTATGGATTAGCGACTAATTCTTAAAGCGTGAATTTTTACCTTATAGGATCTCTCGATCCCTCCAGTTTCAATTTACAAAGTTTTGATCCCTTAAGGTCCGAAAGTGTCCTTAAGACATGATCTCTCTTGTTTTGGCTTTTCTCTTTTAGAATAGAATATTCCTGAGGGTGAATCCTTGATGGGTTGACTAGTGAGTAGCCACATTCACTAGGCGGTTCAACTCCATCTTTCTAGTTGCATTTTTTCCTTGTGTAATTCACAATGGGATATAAGTTCTCATTGGGTGAGGTAATCACACCATCTTTTCTCTTTTTTATAGTGATGTCTCTCTTATTGTAATATTGGGGTTGACAAAGACTTGAGTCCCTGGGGGCTTGAGGATTGCTTTGTCCCTTTGATTTTAATAAGATTTTATTTTTCTTTGTGATCTCCTTTACCAAGAGTTTTCATCAATTCCATAGTCTTGCTAAAGTGGGGGCCAAATGTATCATCAAAAAATGGAAGCAATTCCATTTATGATTGGTTTAGCCCTCTGAATAAGTGGTTTGGGGTCATGTCAAATGCCTTGAATGGGTATTTGAATTGGATCTGGCTTTCTACCCTATCATGCCCTATTTTCCACTACTTTCCTGCCTATTTCTAGTATTTGGATTTGAGATTTTGAGGTTTACCTTATGGGTCAAGGTTGACCACGACCCTGACCTAGGGTTTAAATTCCAAATTTTGAAGATTTCCAGATGTTGGGGTTTGGAAAGAATTCTTTCCCACTTCCGGTTCGGCTATTTTGGGCTTCAAAGCAGTGACTCTTAAAAGGCATTTAATTTAGGTCCACTCCTAGGAGTATGAGCCTAATGGAAATTTATTTCTCATATGTCAGCCTCTTTAGAAGTTGGTGCCATAGACTAGTATATAAGGAAGCCTTCTCCTCTCATTTTAAAAAAGAAAGAAAAGAGCAAGCAAGGGAAAAGGAGAGAAGGAATGAAAATGAAGCAATCATCTATTTTCAAGTATTCAAGAATTCAAGATTCAATTCATCAAGGAGATCCATTGGTAGCCATTGAAGGATTGAAGCTCTATGGAGCCCTCTTGTTGAAGATTTATCTATCCATATCCATTCAAGCTTCTTCCTATTCCAAGATCCATTCAAGATTGGTGTTGAAGATCTAAAGGCAATTGATTTGAAACATCCTACATCCTACAATTCTATATCCATTTGGAGAATCCGTATTTGTGGATTCAAAGATTTGAATCCTCCAGAAGGGTTTCAACATACGCAAGGTGAATTATTCGATTTACTTTGTTTATTACTACAATTTCAATTCTATTTCAAGGTTAATTCCAAAATTGGGGTTTGACCAAGGCAAACCCCTCGTCCAAATAACAAAACCATTTTTCTTGTAGGCACATGTATGGAAATACGAATTAGAAAGCAGATTTGGATACCCTTTTCAACAAAATTTTGGGATCCACGAATAGAATTTTTGTTGGAGTAGTGCAGGTCAAGGTCGACATAAATGGGTCAAGGTCGACCTGTATTTGGGTCAAGGTCGACCTGGCTTAGAAAAGAAAAATATTTATGGGTTTACTCTATCTCTGTGTTTCTATCCAAATTTGGTTGCAGAATTTCCAGAAACTTAGTACAGACACCAGAAAACTACAATTTCAATATTTTTTATACTTTGAGGTTAGTATTTGTCTTCAATTCATTTCAATTAGGAGTTTAATACTCTCTTCCGAAATGGAACGTAAGGTTTTCCTCTTTCTTCTTATTACTAATCAATTGATCCATTTATGCATTGACCATTTTCTTGTAGTTAATCAATTTGGATCTTTCCTTTGGGAATTTAGGAGTAAGAAGAGAATCTTACCTTCCCTAATTCTTCTATATGTAAAGGATATTATTTACTTGTTGGTGATCACAAATCAAACAATCAAATCACCTTCATCATATTCATTTTTCATTCTTTACATTTGATTAAATAATTATAAGCAATTTAAGTTGCACATTTGATTTAAGTGAAATTGAAATTATAATTAAAGTTAAAAGTTGAGTTTGAGTTTTATTTTAAAAGTGCATTATTTATTTTTGAATTATTTTATCATGCAACTAGGGAGAGAGAGTTGAGTTTTTCTTTTCAATTTGCATATTTTAGAAACCCTAAGAGGGATAGGTTTTCTTTATGTAGGGATTTTGGGTATTGTTTTCATTACATCTATTAGGTTTTGGAGGAGCTCTAGAAGAATTGGAAGATTTTTGGAAAGCTTGTTTTGATGGGCCTTGTTTTGTGATTGTTTGAAGGCTTAGATTTTGAAGGTTGGCTTGGGTCTTTCTTGGCTTCATATTTTTAGACGTTGGCTAAGGTAAGGTTTGAAACCCTCGTATTTTGCAAATTCTTCTTTTGACAAGATTGTATACTTCGTGTCTGGGAGTGTATGTGTTTAAATTGAATTGATTTCTATTTTAATGTTGGGTTTGTTGTTGTGAAAATGGGATTGAATTGATGTTAGATTGATATGGTATTTCGTTTTGGGTGTTTTGAAAACCATAGAATAAATCTTAATAAAAGTAATATCTGGCTCTCAATATGTGGCAAAAGATTAAATTGGGAATTGCATGTAAAATCTAAGATCATTTGATGTTAATTTTGTAAAAAAAAACCCTAGTCTCTATTGAAGAAAATCAATTTGGAATCATATGTTTTCGCATATTTAAATGTATGAGAGTTTGATTTTAACCTATTATTTAATTTGGTTTTAAAAAAAAAAGACTTTATTGCTGCTCCGGTTTATTTTCTTTATTTTAAAAAAATGAAATATATATATATATTTTTAAATATTAGAGGGGGTGGGGGCTTCACCCCCCATCCCCCCAGTAGTCACTGCTAGACGGTTGCCTATGCTGTCGGTGACATCTTGGCTGCCCATGTTAGTCAAGGCTGCCACATGGTAGCCTGTGCTACTAGAAACAACTTGGCTGCCCACGATAGTCAAGTCTACGACAAGTGACAACCATGGGTTGGGGCCGTAAACCCCCATGGGTTGTGTATTTATTTTTTTAAATAAAATTTGATTGATTAAATTTAAATAATATTTATTTTTAAAATTAGTTTATAATTTTATTTTTAGTTTAATTTATTTTTTAAATTAGTTTATTTAATTTTTAAATTAATTTAATCTTTAATTTAGTTTATTTTTTTAAAATTATTTTATTTTAAATGGATTTTAATAGTATTACTTTATACACTTGATTGTAAATTAAAGGACATTTGTGGTTTTAAATTTATCATGTTGTTATGCATAGAGATGTTTTTATTTTCTTTATGGATAGTGAAATATTGTGGAAAGTTGTTTGAAACCAGAGGCTTTGGGAAGTGATTGAGATCGCCTGGAGTTTTGTAGTGTTTTATTTGGGAATTGTTTTAAAGATTGCATTTTTTAGTTGTATGTATTGTTTAGGTGTACTTTTTATGATATTTTTATTTAGGGTTAGTGTGTGTCCCTAATGTCTTTTATGGACTGAGATTTGATCATATTATTATTTTTGGAACATATGTGGTTATTTATGATTGTGAGCCTAGGGGAGGTTAAATAGGGGCATTTTAGGGGAGTAGCTTACAATATGGGTCTGGGGCCCAAACAGGCTAGAACCAGTGTAACTTATCGTAAGGTGATTAATAAGTGATAACCTTATAATAAAACTTGGGGATAACATTAAGTACAAGATTGATCATTTATGCCTCACCCATGCCTTGAGTGCTTGTATAGGCTAAGGATGGGAATGGGATGATACCTAGAGAGTAGACATGCTTAGAATTCCTCAACTTCATGAGAGGGTATTCAAGTTCCGCATGGGTCATGTTGAGGGTCCGGGCTGTAAAGTGGCCAGTCTAGGGTAACTCAACCTGATAAACGCTCGAGGGTCTAGGGTCTAGAGAGACCAGTCCAGGGTAACTCAAGTAGTTGTCCATGTGATGATACTCCCATATTATGTAGCCTAAGTCTCCTCCAAATTTTTTGCATTTTCCTATGGTGGTGTATCTTTGTTGTCTCAATATTGCCTGGTGGTGTATCTTTGTTATCTCATTATTACCTGGTGATTATTTTTTATTGCTTGGTATTTTGGTACATATTGGTTATTTGATATTTATTTATCTTTAGTTGGTGGTGCCCTTGAGTTAGATAGATTTCAAGACCTTTTCTTAGTTATCTTTGATTGAGTTTGTTATCCGAGTGGGATTTGTTGTTATCTCCTTAGCACAGTGGGAGTGGACCTTTGGTTTCATGAGGTTGGGTGGTAGTGTTATCTTTTACCATTTGAGATTATGATGTTCTTGTAGCGGTGATGGAGGATGCTAGTTTCTTTTACCTTCTTCTTATTCTTCATGGGAGGCTTGTTCGTTCCTATCTTTTGATGTTCATGATTATATCTTGTATCAGTGCCTTAGAGTTGCAGATATTGTATTATATTTTGTATTTGATTACTGTGACATATCCTACAACTTGTGTAGAGGATGTTGTATCATTGTTTATACCTTATTATATTGTATGTACTTGTTATTCATATGAGTTAGTGGTAATTATTCTTAGTCTAAATATTTATTTTTGTTATACGTAATTCTACATAATGGGACATCCCTCGAGGATTGTTAACTATAATTGAGTTGAGCATATGTACTTGTTTGTATCTCATGGCTGTAATGCTTTCACATTGTTATTATCATTGTTTTTAAATATTTAAGAAAAAAATTATTCTGTAAACTTAGTGGCTTGTATTAGGTTAAATTCTCCTGGGTTCCCTAGCGAGACATTTCATGCTGGTTCCTAGTGACTACATCAACTCTATTAAATAATGCATATTAGAGAATCTGTCCATGTTGGATTCAGGGTGACATTTTCTATACACTTGAGTTTCACATGAAATCAAAATTTTAATGCTTCTATTTTAAATTATCCAATAGCTATATCAACACTATCATTTTAAATGATCAATCTCATGTTTTGTTAGCAAATTTAGAATCTTTAAAAAATATGGGGCGTTGCATGGACCAAGTGTAATGAACAACTACCAACTAACCACAAATATGGGTAGTTAAGAGATGAGGTTACTTGCATATAAATTTCAATGGATGTTGCTAGTTGCATAAAATTTTAAGGGGATGAATGCTTCAAATTCGCACCCACTCAAGTTGATATCCTATGACTCTTTTGGCACCTTAATACAATATTTAAAAAAATCAAGGAAGCTCCCAATTTGAAATATATGGAAAACCAAATCAAACATTCCAAATATTTCTTATGTCCTTTGTTTCTTTATGTATATTGGTAAAATTTCATAATATAGAACAAAAAGCCTATTTCATATAAGGTCCCTTAAGTAGGTTATGAAGTAAGTTATACCTACTGCAATAATACTTATACTGCACATATTCATAATTTATTCTTCAAGAGTTGAAAAATTCATACAATGACACCAGTTCATATCCACTAACAAACTTCAAGCAATAGAATAGGACGAACACACTTGATAATATTAGAAATATTGGTTTTTCTATAGACCCTCTTATAAGACAAAGCTTCGATCCTTAACAAATTACCATCCATAGATCTACTCTCCAACAAACAAACACGTCTAAATAACTCGCATCAACCTTTTTTAGTTCATTTTCTAGTTCGCCTTGCTATATAATATACTTATACGGGAGTTGTTGGTCTATAGTTATTCGAACGCGATGGGTGTTGCAGTGATGATGTAAGCCTCGTTACAATACCGAAACTTCTCTTGAGAAAAAAATTCAAGTCTACGCATATATGCTTTCTTACCCGGGAAAAAAGATATTTTTTCTTTCACGAGCTGAGAAAATTATATCCCTCGTGTTATCTATAGACGACTAACCACGAACGGCAGCCAATCGCGTGAGTTTTGTTGAGAAATTGCAGGTGTCACTCAACTACCACCATATTTAATTCACAATTCACAGAGCAGTCGTTATGATCATATTAGTTTACGATACGCGTTTTAGTTTGCGATTTAGACGTTGCCAACTTTTAATATTCTCATTGAAGTTCGTATTAGGAATATTCCTTGCTTCTTAAGTATCTTATTTACGAGTGGCATATCGATTGAAAGATTGTTGAGAATTTAATTTGTTTTCTTTATAGGAGCCCCATCGTAGTACAACCACCGTAGTGGAATTAGTGGGCATTGTGTTTTCTCTATGACCAAAGTATAGTTTGAAAACAATGGGGTTTGAAAGGTTTAGATATTTTACGTAGAAATAATAACAATCATGTAAACAGAACAAGTATGTGATATGAGATAAGCAGAATAAATTTACTAACAAGAACATTACAAAGTAGTTGAACAATAATACAATAGAAAAATTCCTTGTTTGTCATGAGTTAATTTTGGATGTTTATTGACACGTCGTTATTCTTTGGTGAGAATTTTAAGCTAATCAATAAAAAAAGTCTCATGGTGGTTTTCTTAAATAGTAATAGTTTTGTCTACTTAAGCTATGGACTTCAAAGAGTATTTTGTAAAAGGCAAAGATTAGTAGTTGAGGGGTTTATGTTCTTGTTTAAATTGACAATTTGGGACAATTTTTCACTCAATTCTTCTCGATTCTTCTAGAGAGTAGAACTTCAACTCTAAGTTCCTTATTTTTTAGACTATTTTATAACTTCTCATCATATGTCTTCATCCGCTAACGTTTTGAGTTGTTGTTTAGCCTAGTTGAAGATCTTTATCTCTAACTCTTGTATTCTTAGTCTGTTCTTTTGGACTTGGGTAAGGAATAATTTCATTATATATTATTGTGAAAATTGAGGATTTCTTATAATTTGCTCACACGAGCTTTCATATTTTAGCAATTAAGGCAATGCTCTTCTACTCAAATAGTAGGTTAGGGCGGGAGAGTCCTAGAATCTCAACCATGGTTCCATCCTCATATTGGTTTCTATGTTGGGGTAGTATGATCTCTTTTTGATCTATAAATTTGGTGCATGGTCATAATAAGGTTGATAGGAAGGAAGAAGAAGCCTTCCTTCTATATATCTTTTACCCTATAAATCAATAGGAATATGCATATAGTAGACATGATCTAGTAATGTAGACAATGTTGAATGTGGCTTGGTAGGCGGCATAAGGATTTTAACCCTAGAATAAAGGTTGTGTTTGTCTAAGATCATAACCTTAGGTGTTGTGGGCATAGGAATCCATTGCAAAATCCTTAATTATAGGGGAATAGGGCTAGCCAAATTTACTTTTTCTTTGAGTTTTAAAACTAAGGTGGGGTTAATAATCTTGGGAATGAAGAAAGGGGTAGAAATTTCTTATGCAAGGCCCTTGTGTAAGGGTAGTTGAGCCTTCCTAAATCACATCTAAAATAGATTCCTTGAAAGAACATAACAAAAAGAAGGGAAAAATATTTTTCATGTCATGCCTTAGGTGCTTTAATATGGAATAGATGAATTTTAAATTTTATTCACATGTAATGTATCTTGTTAGCATTTTAACCACCTACAACCACAAATTGCGTAAGCCCTCACATTTGTATCTAATCTAAAATTTTGAGTCCTCCTCTCCCCACTTGATGAATTTATCTATATGTTGATGATCGCTGTTTAGTAGTTTCTTTTATATAATTGTTTGTAAACATATTTGTTGCTTTTATTATTTCTCTGAATTTGACTCTCTTTGCCTAAAGAGAAGGGACAACCACACCAACAATTGTAGAGATTGGAATTAGATTATAATCTTCCTCTATGTTTGAGAGGAGCAACTCCCTTGTATGATGAGATTATTTGTAGGTTTTGTGTACTTTTCACCTGAAATTACAAAAATAAAGAAGTGTAAAACTAAAATAGAATTAACAACATAAACCCTATTGGAAGACATACAAAGACCAAATAGGATTTCATAACTGATAACAATTACAAAGGGGTTTTATTACAAAAATATCTTTAGAAGTGAAATGATAACAAACTAAGAATGGTAAATCTCAAAATACCAAGAGATAAACTTCTCCAACACATCCATAATGAGATATAAAAGCTCGCTTTGGTATTGGTACATTCGTTGCACGAAATTTAAATATTTTAATAGATAAATCATGATTTTTATAATGATGCAAAAGAATTTTCAATTTAACATACAATAGATTGATAATAATAATAATATAGGAAATCCAAAATATATGATTCAAATACTTACTTTATTATCTTTATGAAAATATACAAGTTCATAAACCATTCCATAGAAAGTACAAAACCAAAAGTCATTCAAAGTTTCTCGAAGAATTTATCTAGAGTTTCACCCTTCCTAAAAGTCTTCCCTTTCCATTAGAAACACATTTTATTTATAGGCTCACCCTAATAACTAACTCAAGTAACTATTTAGAATAACTACTTAGGGTGACCATTTATGATAATCACTTAAGGTTACAAGTTAGAATGACTACCTAAGTGATCACTCCTTATAAATACCTTTTTGAAATGTAACATCTTAACAAAGTTATTATTTGCATCATTTTTATAGAAATAAAGTCCATTTTCTAACTTGTAGTTACAATAAGTGACATAAGTCACTTGTACAGAAAGGGTAACATAAATCTTATACATTTTGAGAAGAAGATCAATGAATTGAATCTTGATGAAGTGGGCATTGAGTCTTCTCTTGATCCAAAAATACCAATTCACCAAAAAATTACCCCTTAGGAACATTTTCTTCAACTGCATCATTATCAACTTGACATCCTTAATCAACAACTTGCAGAATTTCGTCAATTGTGTTTGGGAAATTTTTTGCCATCATAAAATTTTCTATACATCCCTCACACTTCCTTGAAATCATTTTGACACTAACAAAATTAGAATAAATGGACACTTTCATTGCATAGTTGTTTGTATCCATTAATTCTTTCTTTTCAATTAGGTATGGACATTGTCTATGAAATATGGTGATTCATCGACCCATTCTTCATTGCAATCATCCTCTGAAATAAAGGTGAGCTCCACTCACCTGTAATCAACATGTTTTGGATAGTGCCTCGAGGAACTTCACCAAATAAATTTTCTTGTTCTCCTAGTTCTTTTCATACCCATAACTACAACAATGTGAATCCATGTTAACCAAGATGTATGAACTAATTACCTCAACTTTTCACTTGTTGAAAGATTCCCTTTGAGTTCTATTATTCTAATTGCGTAAAATATGTAACCTCTCTTGCACCTTTCCCATGATGATATACAAAATTAATTAAGTCATGAAGGTCATCAGATATTTTTGGTACAATAATTATATTTTGTTTCTGGATAGATTCTATTGGGTTCCATCTACTCGTTGGTTCAAAAGTTTTGATGATAAAGTCATGGACATGGTTGTGGTGTTCCATTGATTATAGAATTTACTCATCTTCACTAATTGTGCTATGTAACATGCATATCTTAAGTGTGACCTATCTTTAGGTCCCATGATAACATGGTATGAAAACTTCATATATATGATCTATATCTAGGTTCAATCGCAGCGTGTTAAATCATAATGGAAATATATTTTGTATTATCACCGACATATTTTATGGCTAGGATGACATATGTATTTAACTTATTAGATGTGTGTGTGTGTGTGTATATATATGTATATGTATATATGTATATGTATATATATATATATATATATATATATATATATATATATATGTATGTATATATATATATGTGTGTATATATATGTATATATATGTATATGTATATATATATATATGTATATGTATATGTATATGTATATGTATATGTATATGTATATGTATATGTATATGTATATGTATATGTATATGTATATGTATATGTATATATATATATATATATATATATATATATATATATATATATATATATGTATATGTATATATAAATATGTATATATATATATACATATACATATACATATATACATATACATATATATATACACATATACTGATGCAGGAGCATCCTGGGTGTAAGAGCAATCTTGCATCACCCAAAAATATTTTTGTTTTTGAATTCAATAAGGGCTATCCTGTGCAGAGCTGCTATTTATGGAAAGTTACTATTTTTGGTAATTTTCATCTGTGCTCAGAATGATCTAATTTCTTTCTTGGAGGTTCATTTTGGTCATATAAGTCTGCCAGTAAAGTTTCATTTCCAGATCAAGTGCATGTTGGAAGATATTGAAGATTTTCGGTATTGGCAGCAGGGTATAGAAACTTTGAACTCAGTTTTGAAGGCTTTAGAGGCCCCGGATGAGGTCAAAAATTTGGGTGACGGGCGCTTGCGCAGGTCAAGCCTGTAGAGCGCTTCGTGGCGTTTCTGAAATGGGGTTATAATAGTCGAGCGGGTCAATGGGTGGTGACTTATGGTCTTCGGAAGTTGGGCCACCTGAAATGGCGAAAAATAATTTTTTTCAAAAATTTCTGTTCGGGTTTCCAAGGTTATCTTGAGCCGACTATGATGTAATAAAATGTAAAATAAAATAATTCTAAGTTTGGTCGGCCTTATTGGCTAAAATTCTGGAACCTTCCAGGCGGTGGAAAATTGCCTATATAAGGAAGGCTGTATTATTTGTCTTAGGCAGTTCAGAATAGTTCTGGGTAGTAGATATGGGTAATAGCTCGAGGCTTTGTCCTACAGAATATTGTAAGGGAATGCCCATGTGGCTTTGCATGTTGTAATTCTAAAAATTTGTAATTCCACATTTGTGGAGATAACAAGAAGCCAATTTTCTGTTCTTGCATATTATTGTTGTTGTTTCTCTATGTCTGTTATGTGTTTGTGGTATTAAGGGGAGCACCCTTCATCAGGTGGTATCAGAGCAGGAGTTCTTGAGTGTGTAAACAGATCGCCGACTGTGAGGTAGTTTGCACCAGGACCGTGGCTAGTGTTTCAGCGCGCATCGGGAAAATGCCTCCACGACGAGAACGTGGCGGAAGAGTTGGTGCTGTGACACCTGAGGTTAGAGAGCTGCAGAGACAAGTGCGAGCATTGCAAGAAGAGATTCGCAGAGGAATGAATCTCAATGTCAGAGACAAAAGCGAGGATGAAGCCGAAGAAGAATATCAAGAAGGAGAAGCCGAAATTGTGAACCAGGAGGAAGAAAGACTTTTTCGGGCCATTTCTAAGATTGGGAAAAGACCTAAGATTGAGGTTCCTACATTTTCTGGAAATCTTAACCCAGAAGAATTGATCGACTGGATCAACGAATGTGAGGAATATTTTGAGTATGAAGATGTTGAGGATCCTGATAGGGTCAAATTTGCAAAGGCCAGACTAAAAGGTCATGTGAAAATCTGGTGGCAAGAAATTCAATTGGAGCGAAATAGAAGAGGGAAAGAGAAAATCACAAGATGGGATCGGATGGTGGATAAATTGAAGCGACAGTTCATTCCTGTTGATTATGAGCTTGATCTACTAAAAAAAATGCAAAGTTTGAAGCAAGCAGGAAGATCTGTTCAGGAGTATACAGAGGAGTTCTATCGACTTCTCATCAGAACAGGCCATGCAGAAGCTGATAAGGAGAAAGTTGCCTGATACCTTAATGGGTTAAGGCCAAGCATTCAGGAGGAGCTGAATCTGGTTCGAATGAACAGTATTGAAGAGGCATACCAGTTTGCCCTAAAAGTAGAGGAAAAGCTGAACAAGAAGTTTGAGAGTAGACAAAACGGAAGAGGTCGCGGTGGATGATCTGGTGGACGGTCATACGGTGGCCGAAATGAAGATCCGAAAAAGAAGGATGAGGCCAGTAGCAGTCAAAATCAGCGAGGAAATAATTCCAATCGCTTCCAGGATCAGAATAATAGAGATCAGAGAGGAAGAGGAAGGGGACAAGGATCTGGAAGAGGTGGCTTCCGTGGAACATGTTTTCACTGTGGAGAAGAAGGTCATAGGGCATTTGAATGTCCTCAGCGCCAAGGCAGAACAGACAGAAGAAATGAAGGCCAGGCCAGAGTTGCACATGTAGATGAAGATGTCAGATCATCAAATTCTGAAGATGCTGAAAGAGGAGAAACGTCGATTAACAGAAGAGTCCTGTTGAGTGGTGAGAATGAACCTGAGCAAAGGAGGAGCTTGTTTCGCACCAGGTGCAAGTGTCAAGGTAAATGTTGTGATGTGATTATTGATAGTGGAAGCACTGACAATTTGGTGTCAGAAGAGATGGTGACAAAGTTGAAGCTCAAGAGACAGAAACACCCACATCCATATCGGATTGCCTGGGTACAGGATGACCACAAGGTCATGGTCAATGAACAATGCCTAGTGAAGTTCAAGATTGGCGGATACCAAGATGAGGTATTGTGTGATATCATATCTATGGATGCATGTCATCTGTTGTTGGGTAGACCATGGCAGTTTGATAGATGTGCTGTACATGATGGTCGTGCGAATACCTATTCCCTGACAAAAGATGGAGTGCGGCATAAGCTAAAACCATTGAAGAAGACTGAAGAAAAGGTATGTGGTAATGCAAGGATAACTTTTGTTGATGGAAGAAATTTTCTAGATGGTATGAGGCATGAGCATGTATGTTTTGCTTTAATTCCAAAAGCTGGTAAAGAGAAAGTAGAAGATGTTCCTGTAGAAGTTGCAGATTTGTTGAATGAGTTTCAGGATATTGTATCCGATAACGTGCCTGATGGATTACCACCAGTCAGGAAAATCAGTCATCAGATGGACTTGATCCCAGGAGCGAGTTTGCCGAATAAGGCAGCACACAGAATGACACCTGCAGAAAGTGAGGAGTTGAATAGACAAGTACATGAACTGTTACAGAAAGGATTGATCCGTGAGAGTCTAAGTCCCTGTGCTATACCAGCAGTATTAGCACCAAAGAAGAATGGAGAATGGAGGATGTGTACAGATTCTAGGGCAATAAACAAGATCACAATCAAGTACAGGTTTCCATTGCCACGAATGGATGATATTATGGACTGTTTGAGTGGAGCTGTGTATTTCTCAAAGATAGATCTAAAAAGTGGATATCATCAGATTTGGATCAGAGAAGGAGATGAATGGAAGACTGCCTTCAAGACAAAGGAAGGACTGTATGAGTGGTTAGTCATGCCTTTTGGGCTAACCAATGCACCGAGCACTTTCATGCGGCTCATGAACGAGGTTCTGAAAGAATTTCTGGGTAAGTTTGTCATTGTTTACCTAGATGATATTTTGATCTTTAGTAAGACATTGGATGAGCATATGATGCATATTCGTATGGTATTTGAGAAGTTGAGAGAAGAGAAATTGTTGATTAATTTGAAGAAGTGCAGTTTTGTGAAGAAAGAGTTGGTGTATTTGGGGTTTATAGTTTCAAGAGAAGGTCTAAAAATGGACCCAGAGAAGGTACAGGCTATCCTTGAATGGCCTACTCCAAGGAGTGCTACTGAGGTAAGATCTTTTCATGGTCTAGCTAGCTTTTACAGAAAGTTTATCAGAAATTTTAGCAGTATTTGTGGACCCTTGACTGAAACAATGAGAGGGGATAGAAAAGAGTTTAAGTGGACTAATGGGGCTGAAAAGAGTTTTCAATTGTTGAAACAAAAAGTTACAGAACAACCAGTTTTAGCACTTCCAGATTTCAATAAGGTGTTTCAAGTAGATTGTGATGCTAGTGGTACTGCAATAGGAGCTGTTATGAGCCAAGAAGGTAAACCTGTTGCTTATTTCAGTGAGAAGCTAAATGATGCCAAGAGGAAATATTCTGTTTATGATCAGGAATTTTATGCTATAGTTCAGGCATTAAAGAAGTGGAGACATTATCTACTTCCTAAGGAGTTTGTTTTGTATACTGATCATCAAGCTTTGCAATATTTGA
>BSBK01011773.1:0-121978 GCA_027943335.1 Chamaecyparis obtusa
CACATCACTTCACAATACCACTTCAGCTGCATATGCAACATTGTAATCAACAATTCCATGCTTATATGGTTTATGCTATCTCTTTGAAATCATTAATCTTCATGAAATATCATGCTCCATACACATCACCATTCCATTTTACTGCTATAACATACCATAGACTGCTATAAATTCTTGTGTAGTTCATATTTCTCACACTCTGTTTGCATATAGCTGATGGCTACCGCAAAAGAAGACAAAGAAACCACAATTCCTCAGCATGACTCCAGGACAAAAAGAAAAGCTATCGACGAAGCCAGGTAATTCTTATACCCATACTTCTTACTTTTTTGTAAACGCAGGCATTCTCCTTTATTCCACTTTCCACTCACTAACACCCCCATTTCATATTATTCTATTATGCATACAGTACAGTGAAAGACAGCATACATGATGACAGCCTGTTGCACTCCAGCCATGTCTCTTTACAAGGTGGAGATAACAAAAGGCAAGTTTACTTCAACTGTTATAAACCAGAGCATCCCAATATAATCCAACAAAAAAAAATACATTCATTATCACTCTCTAACACATTCTGCTGCATTGCAGGCCAAAGCATCTGCCAACTCCCACACCTACAATAGCAGAAATTTATGCAACACAATCAGCACAGTTCTTTGAGGGCGATGTCCTCATCACATATGGCCAAGCTTGCAAAGACAACAGCACACCCGACTAAAAATCATCTATCGCGCATGTCGACTTGATCGATAGAGAAGGACAGATGACCATAACAGCTAACCTTTCAAATAAATTGATAGACAAATTCATGCCTTCACTACTTCCAGGTAGAAGTGTCCACATCCAAGACTTCCAGATCAAAAAAAATCACAGTTTGAGCGTGGGGATGCCAACTACTGCCTTCTGCTCACATCTCGCACCAAAATTGAAATAATCAGTCCAGTATGCAGCCAACAAAAGCTGACACCTGACACCATGGTTTATCAGCTAATCCACTCCCAAAGCACTTATCCAATTGGCACCCTAGGTGTCCTTGTACCATCCCACCGGCATGATCCTGATCAGTTCCAGCTACAAATCAGAGATGGCGAGCACCCTACAGATATAGCTACTGTACTTCACCATTCTTAAACTTATTCCTCTCTATTGTTTTACACACTACATACTCCACTACAAATACTAACAATTACATATATTCTCCTTGCAGTTCATTGTACCAAAAATGCACACCTATGCATTCAAATGTCTAGAGAAAATATTTGTTACTGCAACAACCCCACAACCATTGCTCTTGCTCTTAAAAAATGTCATACGGTCTGGTGGACGAGGCAGCGCAATTATCCACTCTAGCCATTCCACATTCATAGACATTCTCCATGATGAATATGCTCTAGCGTCCCTCCACATGCTTGCATCAACAAACATACAAGTAAGCAAACAAATGAGACAATCATATCAACTGTACTTAATCACAAGTTTTAGCTTTCTACAACACATAATTTCTTCAACTAACATCTTCTATCTCTCACAGGTAACTGGATTACTACGCCCAAGCAACGTGCATCTGCCACCATATGATGCAGTCTGCACTTCTTGCCAACAACCCATGTCTTCATCCTTCACTGGCACAAATAATAGCACTCATTGCACCACATGTACAACAACCACGACATTCTCTTACCAGCCTTGTCTGCAATGCACCATTGAAACAAAAGATAGCACTATAGAGTGTAGCTTACATGGTACACTGCTAGCAGAGTACTTCCCAGAACTCACAGAAATACCATTTGACAAATACACAGCAACCAGATCTAGAGCTGTACACCTTATGCGAAAGTTTCAACTCCAAGGAACCTTCACTCTTGCCATGGACAACTCCATTGTTTCTATTGCAACCGAAACACATAGCGTAAGCTGCCACACTTACTTCTGTCTTTCAATTTACCAAAAACCAACAATTATGTTACAATATCTACTACACATTTAACATCTCTTAATCAATTGTAGATTACTTGATCCTTCCTTCATGTCTACTACAAATTTTGTCTTGTATATTGTATTCATGAACAAAGGTATGACACTGACATGCGCATTTTGCTATTCGGCTAAACCTACCCCCCCCAAAAAAAGGCCTTTGTTTGCAATTACTAACTTTATTCTATTCCACTTGTTGTGCAGAAAGTTGAATGGAAGAACACTAAACAGTCATCAATATTGCCATATTTTGACACAGTGAAGATGTACAGCACTAATCATACAGAAACCACTGTGCCACTTAAGCTACTGCAACAATTTTTTTATATTAAATATTGATTATCTATGTCAGCGTGTATATAAAATACCAATGTAGGCTTGGGCATGCTCTGAAGAATTATAATCATACCTCCAAATATTGCCTTTCAATTACCATGCATGTATCTACCATATTGCAGTGGTTTCTGATGGGATGTAGATGTTAGTAAATTGCACTTGAAGCAACTTAGCATATTTGACAATTACAACTAAAAAAATCTGTCAAATGTATATATCATTAGTTTCTTATAAAATCATGGTGGTTGTTTGATCCAGCTAAAGTATTCTATCTTTTCACTAGGAATGCTTCACAGGCACCTCTTATATGTTTGTTTGCCTCTATTATCAACTGATGTTTTCTTCTTTATCTCTCATTTTATGCTTAAATTATGTATGAATTTTAGTATATTTATTGCATAAATTATAACTTTGATCCTCTCACTACCTAGTTTATAGATTGTTCAACTTAGATTGGCAGATGGAAGATGTGCACTTCTGATACCGTGTCACCATAATTTTTTTTTACAGATAATTATGAGCAGAATCTGCACTGTTACCGTTTAGTGATTAGTGAGTTTCGTATCTCTGTCTTTGGATATAATTGTTTCAATTTTTTATTGCCTTGTGACAGCCTGTCGAGCTGAAGTAAGCCGTGCACACACTTTAAATGTAAAGCGTAAGAAGAAAACTGAATTAAAGGAGTGCAAATCTGCAAAAAAGATTAAGGCAAAAAACCATTCTGAACTCCATTTCGTTGTGCTTTTGATGCTCCAACTGTTCTGATACATCTTGCCCATTGAAGATATAAATCTAGGAATCTGGAATTGGCATTACTGCAGCTGAAATTCTGACCACCGCATACAAAATAGATTACAACCAACAGACAAAAAGGCAGGGACTATAGCTCAGCCAGAGCTCTTGTTATTATTAGATATCCGAACATGAATTTACCCTTACACCATTTTCTACTTTGGATATGGGAGCATTAATTTACAGAGTGACACCTTTTGAATCCTTTTTTTATTAGATATTTGAACATGAATGAATTTAGAGTGGCACTTTGTCTATTTAAAAAGGCTTTTCTTATTAGATATGGGAACATGAATTTAGAGCACATTATGTCTTCTATTTAAAATTGTTTTTCACTATTCGATATGGGAAGATGAATTTATGGGGGCACCTCTTCTACTTAGAATTTTTTGTGATTGGATATGAGAACATGAATTTACTATGGCATATCTTCTAATTAAAATCATTTTTCATTTTGAGATATGGGAACATGCATTTATAGTGATGTGTTTTCTACTTATAATCATTTTTTTTGTGATTGGATATGGGAGCATGAACCATCTTAAAATTTTATTTTTTGTGATTACATATGGGAGCATGAATTTAGGATGAAACCTCATATGCTTAGAAACCATTTTACATCAATAGAACACAACAAAAAAACATGGCAACAAAGAGGGGCACCCTACTCCACCCAAAACCCAACAAGCACACCCCTAAACCAAAAAGAGAAGACCTATCTAATCATCAACAACAAAAGAAGCAGCTAAACTTAAACAATGATATTACCAGAGTAACCAAAACTCAAAAATAATAATAAAGTCCAACTCATCTTGCTATATATTTTCATTAACAGGTGGATAATTTTAATGTTTAAGTTGTCTTACCAATCCTTCTTCATTTGAAATAATATTTTTTATGCTCAACGCGACAGAATTAGCCCTCCAACAAGTCCAATTCTAAAACTTCAATCCTTCATTTGCTAATAGGTGCACCACTTCATTGTCCTCCCTGTAAATATGTTGTACTTTGAATTTAGAGAAAGTCGTGAGGATGGTGTGACACTCTATTAACAAAGCTCTAATTTTCCAAGGACTATTGCTAGCTTCATTAAGGATGTCTATTACCAGTTTAGAGTCACCTTCTATGATAATTTTATTGTATCTTGTTTGTTTTGCAATTTAAAGACCTTTACGCATTGTCATTACTTCAACATAATTATTAGATCTGATCCCAAGGAATTTTGTTGTGCATTTTATGAGTTTACCTCTGAAGTCTCTAAGAATCACCCCAACCCCTGCATTGCTTGGGTTGCCTTTTGAGCACCCATTGAAGTTGCATTTAATCTAGTTCTGAGGAGAGGGGCATCATTGAGTGTTCATTCTTGATATTTTTATATCCCAGTCAATAACTATCATATTTTGATTAAGGCCCCATTTTTGTTTGATCTAGACTTCCAGCAGAGGGGGCATATTCTTGAAGTTTCCAAAGAAAGCGGCATTTATATTTTCAGCAACTCGGTGTTTAAGTTGTTTAAACTATTGAAGACTTAGACAAATCCTAAAAGATTCTATTATTTTTCTCTTTCCATAATCCCCAAGAAACCATAAAAGTGACTTTCTTCCATAATTCTCACAAGCTCAGGCTTGAATGAACAAATAGACCAAGCAACTATAAAGAGGGACAAAGCTTCTTGAGCCACCCAAAAGACATAAAAATGAGAGAAGACCTTGGCCCAAATCTCAAAGGCATAATGATGCAGGAGCATCCTAGGATTCTTGGCAATCTTGTATCGACTAAAAATATGTTTGTCTTTGAAGGTAGATTGTTAGTTTTGATCTTAGTTTGGTGGATTTCTTGCTCGGTTTGGGAGACTGGTTGCTCGATTTATGTGGTTACCGGGGTGCTCAGTCTCTAAAACAATGCTCGGTGACTGAAGGCGTCAGTTCACTGGTGCTCGGCAATAACTACATTGCTCAGTCATGCTTGGCATGCTCGGTTGACTGGTGCTCGGTTATTTCTCCTGTTGCTCGGTGTTCTTGCTTACCGACTAGATTATTTTATTAGTTCGGCTTGGCCGACTGGTGCATTTAATTTGGGTCACATTCCTCGAGTTATGGATTGATCGTTGGATGTGTGGGGACCTAGATCTGGCGTGTTGCATTTTGCTATGCGGATCTGATGACCGTTTGGGGCCATCTTTGAGAATTTATTTATTTTGTAAGGCTATGTGAGAGCCAACTGATGTTTTAGCATTTAAGATTTGTTTTTAAAGATTTATTGTTTCATCAGCCGACTTGTGGTTGGGAATTAGTATTTATAGGATGCTTGGGTAGTTGTTTAAGGACTCAGAGATTGTGGGTTGGAAGGTTAGTAGCCTGCGAGCTTAGGAGTAGGAAGATTGCTTGGAAGTTTGAGTACAAGTTTAGATCTTTCTGGGTGCCTACCAGGGTGCTGCCTAATGCAGACCTAGACTAGCTGGATGGTGATGTTGGGGAAAAGATTTGGATCCTGTGAGATCTTGTAGACTATTAATTGCATTGTAATTGGCTATAACCGGGAAGGCCTTACAGCCTGACACATTGCATGTAATCGGTGTTTTCATGAATAAAGACTTCTATTTCATTGCAGATCTGTTGTTGTTATTGTGTATTTCCACTACATATTGGTTTGGCTACAAGGTTAGTTAGTCCTTAATTGGACCCACCCGCCTTGACTGCATTAAGTGGTATCAAAGTGAAGTTTGTTCTTGTTTGAGCAAAGTTTGTTCCTATTGGAGCCGAGTGGATCTTGTGTACCTAGATCTTGATTTGAAGATGCCTTCGAGGAGAAATCGTGAGATCTCTAAAGAAGAAGAAACTACTGGTGAATTATGTCTTAATGATTTTAGGGCTTTGCAAAAATAAGTGCAAGACCTACAAGAGGAATTGAGAAAGAAGAAGCCTACCTTGAAAGAGGATAGTGATGATGAATCTGAGGAAGATCATTTTGAAGAGGTTGTAGAAGAAGCTAGAGATTCTAAGGAGAATCAAATTCTGAAAGCTATGTCTAAGATTGGGAAGAGACCTAAGATTGAAGCTTCTACATTTGCTAGAAGCCTTAGGCCTGAAGAATTGATTGATTGGATCAACGAGGCATGGGCAGCGGGTAGCCAGGGGGTCTGCACTACTGCATTATGGTCTTGGGAAGGGCCAAAATGCACCATCTCACATGAAATATGGGATAGAGTAAATAGTGTTGACAAAGTGGTATTGAATGTGTTGTAAGTAAAGAAAGGGGATGACATGTGAGTCAGACAATCATTACACGTGAGATGCTTTTGGCTGATCCATTTGCACGTGATTCACTCATAAAGTTGGCAGAGCCCCTGACATTTCATTGCTCATAATTTCTATTTTTTTAATTGAGAAATTAAAATGGTTTTTTAATATTGGAAGTTGGTTTTTAATTGGACATGAGAACATGAGGTTAAGGCACCTCTTTGGTTAGAATTCATTTTTTCCATATTGGATATGTGAACATAAATTCAGGTGACCACCTTCATTTTAACATTATAAAAAATGGGAATCTGAACTTCATTTTATTATTATTAGATATCTGAACATGAATTTACCCTTACACCATTTTCTACTTTGGATATGGGAGCATTAATTTACATAGTGACACCTTTTGAATCCTTTTTTTATTAGATATTTGAACATGAATGAATTTACAGTGGCACTTTGTCTATTTAAAAAGGTTTTTCTTATTAGATATGGGAACATGAATTTAGAGCACATCATGTCTTCTATTTAAAATTGTTTTTCACTATTTGATATCAAAAGATGAATTTATGGTGGCACCTCTTCTACTTAGAATTTTTTTTGTGATTGGATATGAGAACATGAATTTACTATGGCATATCTTCTAGTTAAAATCATTTTTTTTATATTTTTGGATATGGGAACATGCATTTACAGTGATGTATTTTCTACTTATAATCATTTTTCTGTGATTGGATATGGGAGCATGAACCATCTTAAAATTGGATTTTTTGTGATTACATATGAGAGCATGAATTTAGGATGAAACCTCGTATGCTTAAAAACCATTTTTTTATTGGAAATGAGAACATGAATTTACAGTGATGGGTCTTTTTTTTAGAATCTTTTTTTTTTTTTTTGTTAAATAAGCAAGGAAGAGCTATGATCATGTACATTAGGCATTACAGAACTAAAATATCAATAGAACACAAGAACAAAAAACATGGCAACAAAGAGGGGCACCCTACTCCACCCAAAACCCAACAAGCACACCCTTAAACCAAAAAGAGAAGACATGTCTAATCATCAACAACAAAAGAAGCAACTAAACTTAAACAATGATATTACCAGAGTAACCAAAATATAAAAAAAATAATAAAGTCCAACTCATCTTGCTATATCTTTTCATTAACAAATGGATAATTTTAATGTTTAAGTTGTCTTACCAATCCTTCTTCATTTGAAATAATATTTTTTATGTTCAATGTGATAGAATTAGCCCTCCAACAAGTCCAATTCTAAAACTTCAATCCTTCATTTGCTAATAGGTGCACCACTTCATTGTCCTCCCTGTAAATATGTTGTACTTTGAATTCAGAGAAAGTCATGAGGATGGTGTGGCACTCTCTTAACAAAGCTCTAATTTTCCAAGGACTATTGCTAGCTTCATTAAGGATGTCTATTACCAGTTTATAGTCACCTTCCATGATAATTTTATTGTATCCCATTTATTTTGCAATCTAAAGACCTTTATGCATTGTCATTGCTTCAGCATAATTATCAGATCTGATCCCAAGGAATTTTGTTGTGCATTTTATGAGTTTACCTCTGAAGTCTCTTAGAATCACCCCAACCTCTGCATTGCCTAGGTTGTCTTTTGAGCACCTATCGAAGTTGCATTTAATCTAGTTCTAAGAAGGGGGGCACCATTGAGTGTTCATTCTTGATAATTTTCTATCCCAATCAATAACTATCATGTTTTGATTGAGGCCCCATTTTTATTTGATCTTGACTTCCAATAGAGGGGGCATATTCTTGAAGTTTCCAAAGGAAGCAGCATTTATATTTTCAACAACTCGATGTTTTATAATGATGAAGACTTCTCCTAAAGACTTAGACAAATAATGAAAGATTCTATTATTTTGTTCTTTCCATAATCCCCAAGCAACCATAAGAGGGACTTGCTTCCATAGTTCTCTTATGACCTTGTGCTTGAATGGACAAATATACCAAGCAACTATAAAGAGGGACAAAGTTTCTTGAGCCACCCAAAAGAAAGAAAAATGAGAGAAGACCTTGGCATAGATCTCAGAGGCATAAGGGCAATGCACGAAAAGGTGATTGATGTTTTCACTATCATTATAGCACAGACTACACCTGTTGGAAAATTGAAAACCCTTTTTTGACATATTTTCAAGCATGAGGATCTTATTGTGGGCTGCAATCTACTAGAAGTTGTTTATTTTTAGAATCAACTTAGGAATCCAAATATTTTTCCAATTGATCTGAGAGGGGGGAGGAGGAGCAAATTTACGAAGTAAATAAGCTGACTTAATTGAGAATTCTCTAGAGAAAGAGGGTTTCCATAGAAATTCATCTTGAGAGACCTAATTCATCTTTGAGCATTCCCCCAAAATAGAGAGATGATAAAATAGTTTAATGTCCCACTCCAAAAGCCACCTTGTACCCCTAAAAATTGTTAACAATCTTATCTTTGATATTAACCCAGGAAGGGGATGCCATGTTCCAATCAATGGAACCTTCCATATTTTCTCCCATGACAATGATACAAGAGTTTTTGAGCCCATCCATATTACTTAGGTTATATAGTGGCTTGTCTCCTCTCTAGACCTCATTCCAAAAGTGAGTGTTGTTTCCATTACCAACAATATTACCCACTCTCTTTCTTAGTAGCTCTCTACATCTCAAAATATTGTTCCAAATAATTGATCCATTAGGAAGCACATCACTAAATAAGAAGACTTGAGGGTCTTTCCCCCTTAAGTACTTGGCTTTCATAATATTAGCCCAAGTCTTAGATCCTTGAAGGAGTTGCCATCCAATGTTAGCAAGCATCGACTTATTAAAATTCTTAAGTTTCCTAATTCCAATCCAACCAGAAGACTTTGGAAGACAAACCTTCTCCCAACTAACAAGGGAAATCCTTTCTTTTTCTTCAGCCCCTGTCTAGAGGAATTTCCTTTGATTTTTTCTATCTATTTGACCACCGAAGCAAGCATTTTGAACAAGGATAGGTAATACACCAGAATATTTTGAAGTGATGCTTTAAGGAGCTAGATTTTTCCAGCTTGACTCGACAACTTCCCCTTCCATCCAACCAACTTTTTTTGAAATCTTTTAATCATACCATTCCAAAAGGTAAGATTAGGGGGAGACCAAGGTAGGTTTCAGGATGGGACTCCACCTGACATCTGATAATATCCACAACTTTCTTGGCTAAGCTAGGGTTAGTATTGAATAAATTTTTATTTTTTTTGAGTAGTTGATAAATTGACTTGAAAGTTTAACGTAGTCACTTAAGATCTTTTTCTAGTACTTCGCTTCAATTATTGAAGCAACTCTAAATAAAATGGTGTCATCAATAAACTATTGATAGGAATCTGTTGGGAAGGTGGAAGCAACATTAACACCTTTAAGTAGGCCCTAGCTACAAAGCCTAGTCATGCTCCTACTAAGAGCCTCCACATCTAGAATAAAGATATAAGAGGACAAAGGATCATCTTGCCTCAAACCTCTATCATATGAGAAGTGGCCTTTTGGAGAACCTTTCACTATAACTGAAACCAAAGGTGTAGTGTAGAAAGCTTCCAATATTCTCAAAAATCTTCCTCTAAAACCAAATTTTTTGAGGATCTTAGACAAAAAATTCTATCATTTTTTTTTTGATATTAAAAGCAGCCAATAAACAAGGGGGATGACCCATTACAAAAGCAAGGCCCAACAACAGATTTTCAAGCCATCATCAGCACATATGCAACACAATAAGTGCTGACTGAAATACATAAAAAGCCAATACAAAGCACAAATGCTTTTTTTCTTAACAATTCAAGCCAAGATCACACCATAGGAGAAGAAGGTCGAGAGTTTTTTCTACACCATCATACAACCATCTAGGTGATACTATCCTTAGGCTCCCCAATGAAGGAGACTCTGCTAGGGTAGTTGTCATCACATTGACCATAGTGTTGTATAAGCTGAGTAGCGTCAGTAGGAGCTTGGTGCAAAGTAGAGATAGAAGTAGAGGGAGAAGATATGTCCTCACGGCTAGAGGACAAAACACCAGTAGGAGAAAGGCTTGGAACAACTATAGAAGCCTGACCTTGATCAACAATAGGGGTGATTTGGAGCAAGACTTGGAATAGCCACAGAATCTTGATCCCAAACAGTAACAAGGGCATCATCAATATTTTTTGCAAGGGTTTCTTCATTGTCAACAACTTGTGAATCCTCAGAGAAGGACTCAAAAAGAGAGTTTGGAATACAAATTGTCAAATGAGCATTACTTGTAGCCTTCCACCAAGTAGCAACACCTTTGAAGCACAAAAGAGAACAATCAATGACCTTGTAACCAGTAGAGAAGCAACACCGATAACAGAAGGGAAGGCCCTCATAATCTAGTGCTTGAGTCCATGGCCTATCACCAACCATTAGTACTACGTCCCTAGGTAGCAGTAGAGAAACATCCATATCAACCAAAATACGAGCGAAAGTATAATGGCCCAAAGTCATCATAGCTTCGTCCACCTTTAGGAAACAACCAAGGGAGTTTCGAACAGCCTCAAAGAAAGACAGCTCCCAGAAATGGAGTGAGAGGTTTGGAGGGCGAACCCACACTAAACACACATTGAGTGGTTCAGTGAGAGGGTTGAAAGAGACTGTCCAAGGTTTGGCAGAAAGGGAATGATTCCCCCAAACCCACAACTTGTTTAGGATCAAATCCTGAGCTTCGAAAGAAGAAAAAGGCAATAAAAAATCCCTTAGCACAAGGGTAGAGTTCAATGTCACCTGAGACAAGAGGCCACCAAGAGTTGGTAATCCAACAATGAAGGTTTAGGAGAGGAAAAAAAGCTTGCAAATCTACCAACCAGCCCACGACTCTAGTAGAAATCCACATTTTCCACCACTTCAGGGCAACAAACAACAACATGTGATGTCTTGGAACAAGAAATAGAATAAAATTTCACCTTATACGGGATGGTAGCAATAGATTTGGTGGTAAGAGCATAGCTCCTTTCACCAGAAGCGGTAGTTTTTTGAGAGGGAACTCCTCCCCTGACAACTCTAGAAACACTAGCACTGGGAGCCAGAATAGTAGCAAAAGGGGCACCGAGAATAGAGACATCTCCCAAAGAAGAGGGTCCACTAGGGATAACATCCAAAGGAGCCACAAACAAAGGCAGGCCAATATTGGAGCCCCAGTCACACTAGGCAAGGCACTGAAAGAAGGGACCGCCACCAAAGAAATCATCGAGGTCATAGAAAGAGGGGAGATACATGCAAGAACAACAACCTTGTCACCAATGCCATAGATAGAGTCTACCATTCCAGTAGGGCCCAAGGAGGCCTTGGCACATAGAGAAGCCCCAACGCAGATGCCCCCAACACTGTCAACAGGAACCAACGTCATAAAGGAAATAAAATTTGAAATTGGTTGAGAGCAGGAAGAGACGTTGAGCGGTTCCATCTCAGTATTTAATTTTTTGTTATTAAACATGGGAACATAAATTTATGACAATAACTCTTTTGTTTAGAACCATTATTTTCTAATTGGGTATGGGAATATGAAATTATGGGGTGACAAACTTATTTAGAATCATTTTTTTAATTTTATTCGATATGAGAACATGAATTTACAGTGATGCCTATATTATTTTGACTCATTTTTATTTTATTGTATTGGATATGGGAACATGAATTTAAGGTGACACCTCTTCTACTTGGAATAGGTTTTTGTTATTCGATATAGGAGCATGAATTTTGGGGATTTATTTGATGAGGGTCATACAATGTATAATGTTAGCCTTATCTATTATTTAATATTTTTTGAAGATTTGATTTTTGTATGTGACACAATGAAAAGATGTACTCATTCCCCAACAATTCTATTCTAACAAGCAAAATCTAAATTTGATAAAAACATTTTCCTTATTAATTTTATAATAATTATCCAGATTATTTTTAAATTATGCAATTACATTTTATTTTTAAAAAATACATTATAAATTGTTTTAATAATTTCTTTTAAATTTTTATTATTTTTTGAGCAAAAATTTCTAAATATAAGACCTTAACTTTAAGGTTGGTTCTTCTTACAGGTAAGAATTAAAGGGAATTCATTGTGGGGATTTATTCCATCAGAATCATACAATGTATAATTTTTATCTCATCTATAATTTAGTATACTTTTAGAGATTTGGTTTTAGTGCATAGCATAATCAAAATACATACTATCACCCTCATCAATTGTATTCTAACAACCAAAATCTAAATTATAATAATTATCTAAAATAAATTTTAAATTGTAAAATTACATTTATCTTTAAAAAATCTATTATAAATTATTTTATGAAAATAATAATTTTAATTATATTTTACAACAAAAATTTCTAAATATAAGGCCTCAACTTTAATGTTTATAATCAATACTTACAAAGTGTTGGCTTAGAGCCAATCTGTATCCATCAAAGTAGATGCATACCACATTCAAATTTTACATGAAATTCATTTTTTTAAATTTTTTAATGTGGGAATATGAATGTATGGTGACATTTCTTCTACTAAGAATTAACAATTGAAGAGAATTACAAACTTCTTCAACCTAACAATTGAAAGAATTTACTAAAAGATTAACCTTTCAATTTATAATTTTACCTCGATTGATTTTAGCGCATAAAATAATCATGAAACATGCTATCACTCCTATCAATTGTATTCTAACAGATAAAATTTATATTTGACAAACAACCTTCCTTATTAATTCTATAATATCATACCAAATCATATCTAAATTATCAATTTTTTATTTTATTTTTATAAAATATATTATATTTTTTTTCCAAATCCTTTTCAGTTTTGATTGTATTTCCTAAATCTAAAGACCTTATCTTTAATGTTTATAATGAAATCTGACCAAGTGTTAAGCATAGAGAAATCCTTATCCATGGAGGTAGATGCATATCACATTCCACATTTATTTTCTTTTGTTTGATATGGAAATTTATAGAACCGTCTAAATTGGTGAGCGATTGTTCCACACGTTATTTTCTAAGGCATGGAATGAAACTTTGTCGTGTACAAATGTGGTATGGTGATTGAAACGTTGGTAATCTAAGACGCATTCAAATGTTATATAGCTTTCATACAAGTGGGCAAGTCACACTAAATGTTCTCAAATATATATCACAAAGGGTATAATTTGCATCTAGTTTTCTAATTTAAGAGTCAAATTTAAAGTTTAAAATTAATTATATATATAATAATTATTTTTAGATAAGAAATTGATTTATGTGATAGATTTTTCATTTCTAGATATGTTCTATCATCACAATATAATAATTAGAGAGTCTAAATGTTGATGATGAAAAATTTCACATATTTTTAATAAAAAATGAAAAAATCTAACATCATAGATTATGGAAATTATATGACTCTAATTGACTTATGCAATTTCTATATAATAGAAGGATAAGATATAAAAGATATTTAAGAAAATATTCATCAATATTTAAAAAGGTGAAATATATATATTTTTAATATATTTATTGATTCTTATTAGAGATAAAAATACTGATGCATTTATTGGATGGGATTTCTTTTGTTTATTTAGTCAATCATCATATAGAACTAAAAAGATTGAGCAACAATGCTATGGTTTATAATTTATTTGTTGGTCCCATAATTTGGAAAATGTTGTTTGTCTATGTTTTTTTATTGTTGTTATGAACAATAAGTGATGAAATTATTTTATCTTTTTAGTTTTAAATTAAAAATTTAACTCAATCAAAATAATGTTCGGTTATTTTTTCAACTCTCATTAAGTTGTTATACTCATTGATGTTTGATGCCACAACTATAACTTTATAAGGGAAGAAATGTTGATCACCGAAATTGGATCATCTTCAACATTTAGTATCAGGTATTTATCTTTACTGTAGGAGATTCTATATTGGGAGAGGATTGCATGGTATCACTCCTCTCACATAGGAAGCATTTTTTAATCACATGAGATTCTGGACTTTTCATTTTTTACCCTCTTTTAAGGAGATATTTTAACCACTGAGTTTTCTCCTCTTCTACACGAGCTCACTAAATTTGGTTACCTTATTAGGCACTGATGTTGAGACCCACTTTTCTCCTTACCTAAGCAAGGCTTAATGGAGGTTTATAATGTGTTAATCCTACTTAGGTGCTTATATGTGTTGGAATAATATGAAAATATATGCTTAAGAGTGTTGGAAGATTGTTGAGCATGCCAAAGATTGTTGATTAGACCTTGACTGTGTGTGTTGACATTAGTGTTTTGTCATTGATGTCAACATACTATTGTTGTTGCAGATAGTGTATTTAGTGTGTTCAGTAAAGATGATTTCATTTGTTCAGGTGATATGATGAAGATATTTTTCTATGATTATAGATGAGGTTTCAAATATGTCTATAGTTGATTTTGGTCAACTTATAGAGGTTCACATGATAGTTTTAGTGAGATATGATTGATTTATCAGTTGTCTGTATTTCAGTGTTCCAGTTGTCTAGGATGTGTCAGAGGTTAAGTTTTTTCTTCGGTATTGATTAGATTGGTTGATTAAGTTGGTATGAAGCTGGTGGTAAATTTGGGACTTATTATTATTTCCTCAACTAGTGTTGTTCTTGATTCATAGTTTGACTAGTTATCTTTTTAGTATGACAAAGTTCGATGTTTAGTATTGTTGATGATTAGTACATAGATGAGTTTGGAATTTGAGGTTGAGATGATGTGAAGGTTCAGAAAGCTATTCTTGCTACTTGCTAGTGTTCTTGGATAATTTTATGATAGTGTTGATGGTTCGCATTGGTCATGGTGATTGCATTTGGTGATTTTCTAGTGTGTTGGCATTTCTTCATTTAGGTCCTAGCCGACTTGGTGAAGTAACGTGTTATGATTCAAGGTGTAGATTTGGTGAATGTGTTGTGTGTTTGAGGATGATGTTTTGGGTCCTATATAAGTCTTGGACAACTTGATTTGGATTGCATTGAAGGTTGAGCATAATGTTCATATCATTTGTTCTTATAGGTCTTAGTTGACCTTGTTGGTTGATTATTCATTATAATATGTAGAAATGGGAAATCATTTGTGATTGTGAATGTAGAAAAGAAGAGAGGAGAGATAATATATGTATTATGTGACTGAGGCATAAATTGTGCTTCATTAGAACTGTATTGACATTGCAGATGTTGTAAGTCAGTTCAGTTGTATTGGACATTTTTTCCACCTTGGTGAATTGTGATAAGAGATTGATCGGTGAACCCGATTGAGGGTCAGATCATTGTTATTGTATTATGAGTAGTGTTCTCTAGGCATTGGACATGTGAATGCATGTGCATTCTTCTTTTGTTTTCACTTGCTCTTAACTAGTTAGTGATTTTAGCAAAGTACATTTATCTTGTGGGTTTGACTCCCACCGAGGTTTTGTCATAACTAGGTTTCCTAGAGAATAAATCTGGTGTTGTGAGTTATGTTTTGTGGATCTTGCATTATTATTTATCTTTCAGATATCTAATTAGATAAAGTATATTAAAGCTTTAAGTTCTGTGAGTACAACTAATTCACCCCCCTCTCAGTTGTGCTTATCTTCTTTTGGGCCTAACAAAGAGATGTATTGTCACATATTTGAGAGGTGTGTTGTCATTGATGTCAACATATTTATCTGTTTGTGACAGTGTTGAAAAGATGTTCATTGAGTTCGTTGGTCCATTGTATCTTGTATATAAAAGATTAGAATATATGGATGATATCAATGTGTCATGGGATGTTTGTAGTTGATTCAATTCAACTTTCAAAGGTTCATATGAAGGTTTGTGCAATTTATGGGTATCTGTGTTGTGACTACCTTTTCAATTGTTTAGAGGTGATAAAGTGATAGTAATTTAATCTCTATTTCTCCAAATTGTAATATCTTGTTTCATTGATCTGGTAGCATGTTTGGGACATTAATGTGTATCCTCAATACAAGTGGTTCATGATTTAAATGCCTCCAAGATATTTTTCTATATTGATAGTTGTTCTTGTTGGTGTTCTTCAGAGATGGTATAATGATGCCGATGATTCCAGTAATTTGAGTTGATGTGGATGTTGTTGTGGCATTTCATGATGCTTTTGGATGTTTCTAGATCATTCTCATGTTGTGTTTTTGGTTTACATAGATCATGGTACTTACAAATTAAATATTTCAGTTGGTGAGTTGGTGTTCTTCATGTTCTTAGCTGACATGATGATTGTAGCATGTTGCAAATGATTGAGGCATAATTCTTGGAGGTGTTTCATGTTCTAGGCATATGGTTTTAGTATGAGCTATGTCTTAGTTGACATTTCTTGGTTTGTATTAAAAATTGTATCATGTATATGGTAATATTTTTGTAATTAGGTGGTGAGAGTGAAGTCGGCCTATTGATATTTCCAAGGTTGATGATTTGTATAAATTAATGTAATATTTATGTGTGTGCAAGAGGATGGATGAGTGGATGTGCAAATAAAGGTAGAGGTCTGGTGTAGAAAAGAAAGTTGTGATATGTACTTCAATGGAACTGATCTAGGCATGTTGAAGATGCTGATGTATAGTTCATGATCTATGGATTGTATTCCATAAGTATTTGTAAGGTAGTGATCCTTCCTAGGGTAGTAAGCCTTTTTGTATTTGAGCAGTGAGCTCTAGGCAGTGTGACTGAATGCATGTGCATTCCTATTGTAACACTCCTAATAGGGTATAGTACTTTTAATAATGTACATCATCTTGTGGGTTCATCCCCATCGTGGTTTTCCCTTAACCGCATTTCCACACAAAAACCTTGGCATTGTGTGTGTAGACACGTATAAATAACCTATTGCTTTAAATGTGATGACATTACTAACATTCCTCTTTAATTTATTTAATAATCCTTATTATTTAATAAATTATGTCTTTCTACCATATTCTAAAGTAAAAAATCATATTTTCTCCTGAATTCCATAATTAAGTGATTTTAATCAATTACCTTAATTATTAATCATCAAATCAACTATTTCATCAATTATTCATCTATAATATAATTAGATATTATTTAATTATACCCTATCTCATTGTAATTAATTAAATAAGATATATTATTTAATTATTATTCTCTCTTTCTAATTGTTGAATTTATGTAATAATTAAATCAAATTCCTCTCACAAATTAAATAAATTATATTTATTTAATTAAATTAATTATTCTTCTCTCATAAATAAATATTATTTATTTATTTATTTATAATTGTCACATGTGCAAGTAAATAGTTTTTTAAATTTATTTAATCATGATTTTTTCCGCCAAAGCTAACTCATACCAACTTTGAGTTCACTCCACAATTCTCTTTCCTAACTATTTAATCCACATCATCAATTCCTCCCTCAACAATCAGTTAAGTCTTCAGTCAATTTAGTCCTCTAATCCATGCAATCAGTTAACTTATCCATGTAATTTGTCAACTCACTAGTTAGCTCACCAATCTAGTCAAGTCATCTCTCCAATCTATTTGTTGATAGATAAATCAATCCTTTTAAATAAGAAAATCAACTCAACTGAACTCCTACTCACTTTGAGTTCAAATCCTTAGTCACAGTCAATCAGCCCTTCAATCATGCATTCTTGATTGAAACCCCTTAAAAATTATAAATAGAGAGCCAAACCTCTGATTTTGGTAACCACAATTGCTTTGAATTCTTGTCCTAGCACAATCTTGAGATCAATTATGAGAGGCCACATTACATGATAAGGAGAACACCAAGGAAGGATTTCATATGGTTTGCATATTCATGTCCTTGAATTGATTTCATTATGTACATGATTTTTATGCTTATTGTTTATCTTACATCCTTTCTTAGTTACTGGGAATACTAATTGCATTAAATATCTCTTTGTGGTTGAGATTTCATGTGTTATTGTAGATTTCTATTAATCCCCATTACCTGATTACAAAATGATGAACCCAACATGAAACCCTAATTTTTTATTGACAATATCTCTTTTTTAGCATAGATGCAGGTTTCTTCTTTTGCAAATACAAGTTGCAATGACACACAACAATTTTAGTTGTTGCACTTGCAGTATTAAATCATTGTAGTTAAGAATAAATGATGATGCACATGACTATTCAGATCATCGCACACATGGAAACCAACTATCACACTATCTGATGGGACGTGACACACTTGTTTCTTGTTTTTAATAGTCCTATCTTTACTTTTTTCTATATGGGTTTTTTTATTCACGATTTATCTATTTTGTATTTTGACAATTGATTACGTTTTTGGCATCACATATCATATTGACATTCTATATTTTTTAATCAATTTTTTTAATTGGTATATTTGGGTTTTATATTTTTTTAATAAGTAGAAAAATCATTTGACACTCTCACCCATCGTAATCAACACACTCACTTATTTCCATCATTGCAGTTGACTCTCTGATTCACCTCAGACACTTTAATGGATCATCACACTTTTACAAACATAATGAAGCACTTGTCTAATTTGATACTTCTCTTCTTTCTTCATTCTAAATTCTCTATTTTGTGCATACACATTCTCTATATTGGAAATTTGCACTTGATATATTGTAAAGAAACACTCTTTGTAATTAAATGACACACTTGTGGTAATGGAAAAACATAGTGGTCCTCCTAAGCATAAGAAATTCAAGGCCCAACTACTCATAGAAAAATGAAGAAGATAGAGACAGATAAAGGAAAACAAAGAAACAAAATGTAGATTAGCACTTGATTGATTAGAAGTGGGATTTAGATACAAAGGGATCTTTAATGCGTACATAGACCAACTAATCAAGCTATCAGATAAGTATGGTAATCTTCATGTTGATATGAGTACTCATTATTCTTATGAGAACTATTTTCTTAGGGTTTTGGTACTACCTTATCTTTTAGCACATGGCTTGGAAATAGGTTTTATCCTTTGCTAATCTAAAATTGATTCATATCTCTTTTTGGTGTTTTAAAATGAACAATGCATGCTCCAACATCACAAGTCATACTTTGTTTTGGTGCTTAAATTGATGTGTGGTTAAGAATTGAACAAAGATAAAAAAATATTTGAGATTTGTGGATCTAAAATTGAACATGGAAAATCTCATCTTGTTTGGTGCTCTAAAAATGAACTCGTGTGCTTGTATGGATGATTTAGATTAGTAAACACTTGACTTTTTGGATCTTAATGTGATTAACTTGGTGTCTTGATTTCTTGGTGCACTTGCACAATCTGTTAGATTAGCAATCATTTTTATTTTTTAGAGAGGCTTGTTTGGGGCATTCACTTAACCCACAAAAGATGAGCTCAAATTGAAAAATCATTTTGGTTGGTATATATATAAGACTAAGAAAACTCCCGTCTTATCTCCTCAAGCTCGTGTGAGGTGTGTTGACGATACTCTGGATTGAGTGAAGTATTCCTAAGCATCCAACATGGTCAACTAGGCTCTTAAGTGAATCACACACGTACAAACCAATTGGGGAGATGCCACAAAACTGACTACAACCATATTAATTAAAGGCCACTTGATTCACCTTTGAATATTTTTATTATTATAGTACAAGGGGAGGCTAAAATAGAATCTCCCCCAATATTCCCATCATATATGTCCCAGGGATATTGTGTTGTGAAAGAGATCTTTGTTAACATGACAAAAATACCTAGAAAAGGAAAAATAAAGGCACCTTCAAGAGGGTTTTTAAGCTCTAGTTTTGTGGAAGATATGTTGTGTGAGTTGATAGACACCCAATAAATGGGTCTATAATATTTTAGATGAAGCCAAATTTGACCTTAGATTAAAATTCTTGTATACTACTTTTGTTGTGATTGATTTTGTAAAAAATGGCAGCTTGTAAAAGTTGTTGAACATACATAGATCATTTCCTTTTGATTGAATCTTGCGGCTATAGAATAATTTTTGAGTTTGTTGAGTCTATACATCTACAATATTTGTCCTAAATCATTGTGTTGTCATTGTGATGGATTTTGATGAGTGGTCACAGGTGATTGTGTTTTAGGTTTTCATTGATGGAAACATAGTCACAGTATATGACTAGGAAAATCGATAAGGCCAGTGTTCAATCAGTAAGAAAAAAACACTAAGTATAGTAACCGATGTACATGAAGTATTGCTATATATGGATACTTTGGTAGTGGTCATGCTCAAGTTAGAATTAAGTGGAGCAGTCTTAGAATCAATATTTATATGATCATAAGACATCATGATTTCCACCACAACTTATTTGGATGATCGGTGTGCAAGCATCATAGAGGAAGAAGAGGCTACAGGATAAAGAGACTAAGTTCTTCAAAGCTACCAGTGGTAGATCTTAGATTGCTGACCGGTATGGATATTGTGGTGTGTATAGTTGTTATGGTAACATGTCTTAGATGATAAGGATTTGATGAGATGTCATTTATATGCTCAAGGCAAGCATGGAGGAAAGATTCCAGAAGCAATTTGGGATGGTCAATAGGCCTCGACTGTTCTTGGAAATATCACATGTAGATATTATGATAGATTGAGGAAGTGATATAAAACATTTTAAAACATTGAGATATGTGTTTTGGTGAGATGTATTTGAGTGGGAAAATTAAAAATTGAATTTTGGTGAAGGGTAAGGTGGTACAAGTTAAGTATTTATTGGGCACTGCTCTTATTGAAAAATTTGGTTGTTGAGAGGTTGTTAGTTAATGTTGGTTGATGATCATATGAAGACAAATTTGTGATTTCTAGGGTTGTGATAAGGGTTTTGAGAAGAGGTAGATCAAAGAGTAGTAAAAAAGAGAAGAGAGCAGATTGTATCTGACAAAAAAAGAGTGCTACATCCAGATCATTACTTGTTGTTCCCTAATAGTTGCAATAAGAAAAATCCCTTAACTAGGTGGAATTTAATAGGTCTTCTATTGTAAATCCCTTACCGGGTGGACTCATAGAAAGAGTTTTAAATCCTCCAGTGAGGTAGATCTTAGCAGATCTCTTTATACTCCTAATAGTGTACTAGTCACTCCTAACAAGATGAATCCTCATAAAGGGAATTTGTAGCTCCTAACAGGGAAAACCTTTTTACTACAATGAAGGGCTTGTGGGTATCATTCCCACCATGTTTTTATCCCTCTAACCGAGGGTTTCCATGAGAAAAAATAGTATTTTATGTGTTATGCATGTGTGGATGTCTGATGTTATATAGTTTTATTTCATTGCATCAATTATATATTTTGTTATTTGGAAGTTGTCGCTAAAGTTAATCAAACCTATGGTTGAATTAGTAGGTTACCTATTTGTACTAATTCACCCCCCCTCTTAGTAACTTCAAATACTAACAATTGGTATCAAATATTTGGTCCTCTTGGTTTTAATCTTAACTTCTTGAGGACAAGATCCCTAAAAACTAATATGGAAAGTTATAGGTATGAAAAGCAACTTGAGAATGCAAACAAGATGAACAATGAGTTGCAGGAAAAGATAAAGAACTCCCTTGCAAATAGAAGAGAACTTATTGAGAAATTGTGGGAAAGCCAAGACTACATAGAGAAACTATTACAAGCAAGTGGATCTGAAGAATCTAAGGAGGCAATTGCAGATCTAATGAAGGAAAACAAGAAACTGACTAAAGACATCAAATTTGAGGAAAGAACTTGAAGGTCAAGCAGTCGGGATGTGTGAAAATCTTGAAGGAAGAAAAACTACTAAGGATGCAAGCAAATCTATTGAAGATGCCAAGAAAGTTGTTGATGATGCCCTAAACGAAAAAGATAAAGAACTTGACAAATTGAGACAAGAAAATGCTTTATATCAAAGTCAAATGCAGGATACAGTTGAAAGAAATATGCAATTTGTAAGTGAAATTGAAAGTCTGAGAGAAGAAAATGAGAAATTGAAGAAATAACTAAAAATTGAGAAAGAATCTAATGGGCAACTAAAGAAGTATAATTAGAGTTCACAAAAGATTGATGAAAAATTGAAGAGCCAAAGAAGAAACAAGGATACAACCAGTCTTGGATACACTAATCAAGGCAAATTTGAAGTTGGAGAGTCATCCAGATTGAAGGAGACACAACAAGATCTGTAAATCCAATAAATTATGGTAAGAAACCTAACAAACCTATCTATTTCAATTTTGGGAAGCCTGGTCATACATTAAATGTGTGTAGGAGAAAACTGGCGAATAAACCTTATTCTTGTGATGGTTATTGCTACAATTGTCACAAGTATGGTCATACTACTTATGAGTGTAGATCTAGATCTATTAGTAGATCCAATGGTGGTGACTTTGATGAATATTGTTATACATGTAATAAATAGGGTTATAAAGATGAGGATTGCAGGTTTAAAGTGTATCTTCCTAGGTCTCGAGTCAAATTGGAAAACCCTTATGAAAGGGAGAGACAATTCAATGTCACATGTTTAGTATGTGGTAACTATGGTCATATAGATATAAATTGTAGAATGAGAACACAGAGGGGAAATGATGGACCCTAGACGTCAACTGGTATGGCTTGTTTCCAATGCCATAAGGTTGGACATCTTGCAAGAGATTGTTGGTTTAGGAACCAGTCACACAACCGATCAGAAGGCAAGAAGGGTAAGAAAATTATTGATGTTGAGAAAGTCAGAAGTGAGATGAAGAATACATAGATGAAGAAAGAAGAAAACAAGGAAGAAATCAAGCCATCTCAGAGAAATGTCATGCCCAAAATTAGGGCAAAATACACACAACAATTTTTTTTTAAAGTCACAATTACAAGGTTGCATACAGAGTATGAGAACAAACATTAGCCTATGCACTCATTACTTAAGGGAATTTGAGGCATGAGCTAGCTTGCTGATATTCCCTATCTCGTCAAGTGCACTAGGTTGAGAGATCACTAATAAGGGTTAAACCTTAAGGAACTACGAGGGAGAAATCCATAACACAAAACACTACGAAAATAAAGACATTAAAGCTTGATTTAGAAGATTTAATTAAAGATTTAATTTATAAAAGAATTAAGTTAACACATAGTTATTGAATAATAAAATAATGTCACAATTATTAATTTAATAATAATTGTAGGGGTTGAAAACATACTTAGGACCACCTAGGGATTATAGTTAAATTAACCCCTAGAAAAATTAATGACCATGAGATACTAATGGTTTATTGAAATAGTAAGGGTTCAGTAATTTAACAATATAATAATTAAATTAATAAAAGGAAGATATAGTACTAAAAGTTTATTAACTCTAGCTAAAATAAATAATTAATTAAATGATTAAAAATGATCTAATATCTACACACCAAAATAACAATCTAGAAATAAAATATCTAGATAGCATCTTAATTCAAAGAAAAAAAAATCAATCCATACCCTAAAATAATAGGGTGACTATAAAAATTGAAAAGAACAATTATAATGAAGAATTACTTAATTAGAAGAATTAAAAGGTAAGATTTACATCCACATAAATAAAAGATAAATCCACTTCCTTCATTAGTGAAGAATTATATTTCATTGAATAAAATAAAATAAAATATAAAGTCATGCTTAAAAAGGTCAACCAAACCCTAACAAAATTAGGGTTTGGGCCAATTAAAACTTGGACTAAAACCCTAATCTCTAACTGCTAAAAAAGTTAGGTGTATGCTAGCTCGAAAAGTCTCAGCTAGATAATTTATGTGTAGTTACAATAGAGGAACAATGGAAACTAATACAAGAGAAGCTTCTATGTGTAAATGTTTATTTTACAACAGAGGGCTTATCATACTAGTGGATAAAAACAATAGATCCCACACAGATCAATATCCATTCTACCGAATGGTGAAATCCGGGGAAGCTACGGCTACATGTCCATTGAATGTTTTATATTTACCCTCTATGCTTGGCAAGGATATTTTTCTAAACGTACACAGATTTATACAAGAAAAATATGTTTAGAGAAAATTAGTGGAGTTGCCCCCTTTTTAAAATGGATAAGTCTAAGGTTAATACATTTTTTTTGAGTTCCAAAATTCTAATACTTGTTTTGCTTTAGTGTTAAGAGAAATATTAACAGGGAAAGGTTATTACGAAAAGAGGGAATAAATGTTTAAAGAAGGCAAGCTAGGAGGGCCACCGCCCGACCTGCAACCTCTACATGGCCGCGGACAACAATGGCGAAGCTGCTGGCTGTCACGGCTCAGCCACGGACGATAGTGACAGAGCCACCACTAGTTGTCACGGCCTCGATCGTGGCATACAGTGGCGCCTCCACTGCGAACGCCCGTTGCATTACAGCCAACCGCTACTAGGGTTTCCACAGGGAAAAAGAAAACAAGCATATCCAAAATGTTATGGCCCCGTTTGGACACCGGAATACCAAATGTCAGATATAGTCAATTCTGGAAGATCAAATTCTCAAAATGAAATTCTGGAAGATCAAATTCTCAAAATGATTTCCGGAATATGGGATGACCTGTTTGGTTCACGCGGAAGACGACTAAGAATTCAGAAGCTTAACTATGCAAAATTGTACGCCCGCGATTCGAACACGGGTGGATCGGTCTGAAAAAAATAGAGAGAAAAAACAAGAAGAAATGATAGGCTTAAGCATAAATTTGAGCATCACTGTATTAGGTTTTGCAGTGAGCGTGATCTTCTTCAGAGATGAAAACAGTCTTTGATCGAACAATTTTTACAACGATGCCGAAGATGGGTTGTGCCTCTGAATTTTGGATGGTTTTAGTGCTATTTGCTTCAATCAATCTGATCTCCACTTCAGCATACACCAGCTTGATAGCATTCACCTGTAGAAGAGTAAAGGGTTTCGTTTGGAAAAGGAACCCTCGTAAAGTAGAGATGTCTCTCAGAATAGCCGGTGTTTGCAGGACCGAGGCAGAGAGGGGTGTGTCCGCTAGGCTCTGTGAGCAAGCTCTGTCCCTGAAGATAAAGCACTTCTCCCTTGGCTGACTGCAGCTCGCTTTGAATCCTACTGTCTTCTTGCAAATTACTGTTGAGGATGAAATGCGGACGTAAAAAATACTTTGCACGCGGACGCGGACGCGGACGCGGACCTGACAGTCAAATTAAATTGGAATTCGAAACCGACATGCGAGCCCGATATTCCAATTCCACCTTTTCAAGTGGAAGACGATATGCCCATTTTTTGGATAAAATTGGAATATCAAAATTCCAATTCCATCCTTCACTGTCGACCACAAACAATGGATAGCGTATTCGGAATACGGTATTCTAGAATATCGGCTGATATGTCGTGGTCCAAACAGGGCCTATCCAGTTAAAACGTGTAGGGATAAGGCGTAAGGCCCTAAGCAAAAGGGTTAAGGAAATTCATCACATACAATTTAATTTAAAGAAAAATATACATTCAGTATTGGTACAATTCGATAATCATAAGATGGCATAAAGCTAGGTATACATTCGATGAAAAAATCAAATTGCTTAAGTTTCTTTAGTATGGTTTTCGTTTCGATACAAAAT
This sequence comes from Chamaecyparis obtusa, assembly GCA_027943335.1. NCBI lineage: Eukaryota > Viridiplantae > Streptophyta > Pinopsida > Cupressales > Cupressaceae > Chamaecyparis > Chamaecyparis obtusa. Next base: position 25,844 of record BSBK01011773.1, read on the forward strand.
CTTCGTGCCATATATTAATAAATATAAGATAATAAAAAGGTTCGTTGTTAGGATATATATATATATATATATATATATATATATATATATATATATATATATATATATATATATATAAACCCATCATGTTTAAAATAGAATTTAGGAAATGGTGCCAAAATTTCAGGCTACCATAAAGTAGAAAGTAACAATGATTTTATTATTATATATACATATGATATGTATATATAATAATAATATAGATATAAGTATATTAAAAATGAAGCTTTACTAAGTCTAAGAGAATCTTTAAAATTCAATTATATTAAATTTATATCTTGTTGCATTAAATTATATAAAGGAACAATGAAGAGACTTAGATGTAATTAAAAATAAAACATTAACAACATACACATTTATGTTCATACCCATTTAATATGCTTTCTTGGAGATTTGATGATATCACATATAAAGAATTAATAATCCACCTTTCCCAAGCAACATTATTATTGAGCATATATTTATAAGAAAAGCTTCCAATAAGGAAGATAACCCCTTCTTTCAAGTGAAAACTTAAATGAAATACGTAAATAAACCTTTTGAAAACATAATCATAGAAATGAGATCTTTTTTTTGCGAGAACTAAATTAAAACAGCAACAAGACATTTACATTGATTTTTATCTACTTCTAAACATCAATCCTACATGTCATTTCAATAAAAAGATAAATCAAGCTTCTTTCTCATAAAACATTTTAGTTCAATAGATAGGAAATAAATAAATTAATCTACTATAATTTACAAGCATTTCAAATGCTAGGCTTTTCAACATAGCCTTATTTAAACAATTTACACAAAGGATCAAGGCCTACAAACTCAACTAACTTGAAGAAGATATAAATATTTCCCTTTAACTCCTTGAAACCATCAAGCTAAGTCTTGAGAAAATCTACAAAACAACAAATAGACCATGGAGGCTCATCTCCCAACCTAGGCCATTTCATGGCCACCCCGAGCTAGGGGAAATAAAGATGGATAGGGGTTTAACATGCATACATCAAGCACATGATCAACAAAATCAGAAAGAAAACATAAACATCAAATTCCCTTCCCAAGGCTATGCACACAATGGGTCACCTTGGACCCGTAGTAGGGGTGAAAGTGGAAGCTACCCAAAAAGGAGAATGCTAAAATACAAGAAATAACCAACCTTCAACAAGGCCTAAAATTTGCTCATAACGCCAACACAAGGCCAAAGATACAACCAACAACCCTTCACATTCCACACAAGATCAACTCCCTTATGTTCCCCAATAATAATATACACAAGATGGCAACATGGATGTCCATACATCCATGTCTTATCCCCTTCCTACTTGAGGAAGGACTCTACACCAGATGAGTAGTCCCAACTTTTGCCCTTCACCCATCAAGGCTCTCTTCCCTCCCAAGGGTGAGTTTGGCCTTGCACACCTCCAAGAAAACAATACAACAAAAGAAATGAAGAGAAACTCACATGCATGCATAGACTGGGAAGCCATTCAAAAGACACATAAAACTAGCATTCATATAACATAAGAAAGTAAATATTCACATAACAACAAGAATAAGTGTGTTCAATATCCAACCTCAATCTAAGCTTATGGCAATGAGGGTTGAGATGAGCTTTCTCCAACTAGCCTCCTTTGCTATGCAACACCAAAATCCTCAAAGAAAACAAGACCAAATTCTCACAATCTCTCAAGTCTCCAAAATTGGAGAGTGGGCAATTACCCACAAATTTTCCCTCCAACTCCTTAAGAAGACAAACCCTAATCCTTTCAAACAAGAGGGGGAAATTCAAATTCAAAATTCAAAATAAGGAGTGGGCTTGACATGCCTCTTCCAATTTTGTCACTTTTCAAAAAAGCATCTTTTGGAAGGGCAAAAATAGTCAAAATACATCATAATGGTCAAAATTTGACCCCAACACATGGCACCACTATGTGGTAGCCTATTTTTAACCTCCACTACTTTATATGGTCATTAAAAGCCACTCAAAAGACCACCTAAAGATTGCATACGAAAATGAAAGAGATTCCCACTCAAGGCTCCTAAAAATAGAGACCACTCACACACATAAAGCACTTGGGCATGCCAACTCACATGACATGTGTCAATTGACACCACAAAAGAATCACATTACAACACAATACACATGGCATGCCAAGTGGACTAAAATAATAAAACAATAATATACATAATCAATAAATACATTCATGCATCACTTTACAACAATTGCACATTACAACAAGGTTAATTTCTCCCCTTGAAGATAACCTTAGCTTAACATGATTTTACAAATATCCATCTTTGATTTCCTTCGATATATCCATGGTCTTACCTGCACACTTGACAAAATATCAGTAGCTCATGGAATGTCAATTAACATATATATATATATATATATATATATATATATATATATATATAGAATACATCTAAAAAAAATCACATTCTTAACATCATAAATTTTTAACTGCATTCCATAAGAATTCTCATCATTACCAACATAGCATTTCTAAAGCATATAAAGTAAAGAATAAAATGATACATGTTATTTCACCTAACATAATAATCATGATCATTTCTCACAAATTTTCCTAACATGAATGTAACATCGAAGTATCATACATAAATCAAAGATTTATCGATTACTATGCTCATGACCTAAAAAATAGCATGAAAGTAAAAGTCCTATATCATCATCACATAATCATAAGTCATCACAAAGTACCAAAATATAATGTGTCTATCCAATAGTTCAATCATGATAAAATAAAGTGTCAACATGAGTCATAAGATGGAAAATAAACTGCTATGAATGATGGCACGGGGTGAGGCCTCACATCCTCCCCCCCTAGGCATGAATTTTCTCCTGGAGTTCATAAAAAAAGTGGGGATATTGTGCTCTCATCTGCACTGCATCCTCCCATGATGTCATAACCTCATCATAGCAATCTCATTGGACCCTAACCTGGTCCAGCTCTTGACCTCGAAGGGCCAGCCTCCTGCAAGCCAAAATACGTATGGGCTCCAACGCTAGTTGTCCATCTGACTCCACCTGTAAAGCATCCCAATCAATAATGCGAGTCTCATCATATATATACTTCCTCAAAGAAGAAACATGAAATACATCGTGGATACACAACATTCTAGGTGGCAGAGCTAGTCGATATGCAACTAGGCCTATCCTGAGGGGGGGAGTGAATCAGTTATCCTCAGGTCCAGATGTACCAATTCAACTTTCTATCTTTTCAACAAACTCAGATCTAATCAACAATTCTACTGGTCTCTATAGCATGCGTCAATAACATAAAACTTGGTGTCCACTGTCCAAAATTAATTAACTTGCATAATATACAACTTTCAACAACATTCACATCAAATAACATTCACACAAGTATAACACCAAGATTTATAGTGGAAACCCAATTTGGGAAAAACCACTTGGAACATGCTACTGATTTTTACTCTTTTGAAGTTAGCTATGTGAGAAGCCAATCCAGTTAAAGGTTTACAATACACACTATTAGGTGTAACCCGGTTAAAGGATTTAATCACCTTGTTAAGAGTGGCCTTGTTAAAGGGCTTAAGAACATTCCATTAGAATGTCACCTTGATTAAAAGATTTAGACAATGACTATTAGGTCAACCTTGATTAAAGGATTTAGACTGATACAATGGTTAGAAAGTAACAGTAGGTTCTGATTTGAAAATAGACAAATCACTTTACAAATACAGATCCAATTTGCTCATATGTTGATTTACTAACTGACCTTCATTTCCATCTCCATCTATGATATGCTCAGAAATATCTTCAAGCAATCATGAAAACTCTGTTTAGCTCTTCACAACTTCACCTTAGCCTTCTACTTAGATTCATCAGTCAATAACATCAACCTATTCCACACTCTATGTAACCTCACAATTAGATCATCCTTATACCTCCTTGATCAGGTAGATTAATATTTTGTTACTTAATCTCTTTCGTAGATCTTAGGTTTAGGTTAGATTCATCAAATCCTTTCATCATTATGTTCTCCTTCTTTTCCTTCTAGCTATATCTCCAAACTTCTCTTTGAATCCATAAGAAAATGGTTTACCATGCATTAAATTCTTCATATCATTCATTAATAATGTCAACATGTTTTATATATCCCAAGAATTCAACTATGTCAGCTGGGATTCTCAATTCCTTCTCAAAATGTAAATTATTGACACTCGGTCAATACTATGTTCATCTCCTCGATCATTACTGGATATCTCGGTCATTGCTAACACTTTCCTTCTCGACAAACACTATCTTTTCTCGGTAATTATCTGTCACTCGACAATTACTGATGTTCGGTCGACACTAGATTTTCTCTGCATATACTGGCACTCGATTGACACTAACATCACTCGGCTTAAACTAGATTTTTTCACTTTTTCTTGGTTAAGCCTATGTTTCTAGTCTTTCTTCTTCACTTGGTGTTAAAGATAAACAATACATTATCTTGTCAATGTACCAACTAATCAAGTACCCATTGAAGTATTACATAACTCAACCTTTCCTTAGGTCTTCTTGTCATCTCCTATTTTCAAATACTCTTCATCAATCAAAAGATATGATACTCTTTTAGATAGCAACTGTCTTACTACTTAAGGTTTGACATCAATGACAATATAAAAATTGTTCCAATTGTAGTTTCCAACAATCTCCCTCTTTGGCATTGATGGAAACACCACATGAACATCACACGATTCACCATACAATCCAAAATTCTATGTGCATCAGATCTTCATTAATATCCTTAGCTTCATTCTTATTCACATCCAACACATCCAAGTACCAGCTCCCTCTTGGATAAATTTGGCTTTTCCTATTCATTGAATCTCTCCCTCTTTGCTTAGGGTCACTTACTTTTTTGTATTTCTCCCTCTAGTTTATTTAATATCTCCCTCTTTGACAATAATGCCAAACAAACTTGTATTTGTCACTTGCATATTTATCATGTAGATGTCTTCATGTCAGTTCTTTATGTTGTATACTCCCTCTGTCATCTTGCTTATGACTAATTAACATCTTTTCTTTACTTATCACAATACTAGGAAACTCCTAAAGTGTGACCTCTTCTACATCAATTTGTCAGATATTTTGATTAGCACATTTGATGTAGTGCTCCTATATGTTTCTAGGTATCCTCAGTTAGGGGAATCATCCCTAATTTACTTCTAAGGTATTCATGAGCATCTTTAGGTAATACTTTTGTGAATATATCTACTAATTATTCCTTTGTATTCACATATTCCAATCTCACTTCTTTGTCTTGAACTAAATCTCTCAAGTAATGATACTTGATAGAAATATGCTTAGTCTTAGTGTACATAACAGGATTCTTTGATATGTTAATAGCACTTGTGTTATCATAGAAAATAACAACCAGTTTAGTGATTTCCTCCTTCATACATTTTAACAATTTCTTGATCAGCACTAAATTTGAACAATTCACTAATGCTGCTACATATTCAGCTTCTGCTGTAGATTGGGAAATGCAGTTCTATTTCTTGCTTGTCCAAGAGACTAATCTCTTTCCTAGAAATAATGCGCTGCCACTTGTACTCTTTTTGTCATCAACATTTTCATCCCAATCTACATTAGTGTAGACTTTTAGGTCAAACTTATCATTCTTCTTGTAATACAATCCATAGTCGTCTGTTCCTTTTATATATCTCAATATCATTTTCACTTCCATAATGTGACTCTCTTTAGGATTTGTAGAAAATATTGCATCAATCCCAACTTTTAGGGCAATATTTGGTCTGCTATGGACAACATATTGTAGCTTCAAATCATGGATCTATACAAGGTTTGATTCACTTCAGCTGTATCATCAGTTTTAGATAACTTTTTTCCAGTAGCCATAGGTGTACTTACTGGTCTGGAATCTTCCATACCAAAACTTTTCAGTATCTCCTTGACATATTTAAATTGAGTAATATAGATACCTTTCTTCATTTGATAAACTTGCAAACCAACAAAGAATTTGATCTCACCAAACATGGACATTTCAAATTCAATTTGCGTCTCATTTGAAAAGGTTTGACATAAGGCATCTTTTCCTCCAAATATGATATCATCAAAAAAATTTCAGCTAACAAAATCTCTTTACCTTTTGCAATCTTCATATATAGATTGTTATTGTCATTTGTCCTTACAAATCCAATCTTTATCAAATAGTTATGTAGTCTCTCATACCATGCTCTGGGGAATTGCTTTAATCCATACAGTGCCTTGTGTAGCTTACAAACCATATTCTTCTTTCTTGGGTCAACAAATCCTTCTGGTTGTTCTATGTATACTTCTTCCAGTATCCCATTTAGGAATGCAAATTTAACATCTATTTGATATACTTTGAATCCTTTAAAAACTGCATATGCAAGTAGAGTCCTCACTCCTTTCAATCTTGCAACATAAACAACTTCTATATCACATTCATTAGATTCACTAGTTTCACTATCAGTTTCCTCTTCAACAATATAGCAAGATTTCGTACCTTTGTCTTTGTACCTTCGGTGATTTCTGTCAATTCTTTTGTCTTTGTACTTTCTTTCCCTTCTTTCATCCTTGTTAGTCATGTCAGGGCATTTTGCTGCAATATGACCAACTTTGTTACATGAAAAATAGATAATAGGAAGTTTACCTTTGTATTTTCCTTTTCCTCTTTGTAGCCTTCTAGCCATAAGTTCCTTGAGATCATCTAGATCATCATTAGAAGTGTTACTATCACTGTTGTTGTTACTATCACTACTCACACATCTTTATTTTCCCTTCTTAGGCTTATGAAGAACCATTTGAGACTTGAATGCAGATTCAATGTTGTGAATAGTGAAATTATCAAAATTAGATAGCTCAAAAGCAGTAAACTTGCCAACAAGACTTTCCAAAGTTAGGACATTACCAGGGTTACAAATTGATTCATGTATTGTAGAAACTCTGATAGCATAGATATGAAGAAAAGTTCTCAATACTTTATTGATAACAATTTCATCATCAATGTTTCCATTAGATCCTCTAATATCATTTACTACCTCCTCAATACTATCACAATACTGAGCAATATTTTCACCTTCTTGCATTTTAATTTCATCAACCTTACCTCTCAAGCTTTTAGTACATTTGTGTCCCCACCATAGATAGCTACTAGAGTGTCCCACATTTTCTTTGCATTAGTATAGTCCTTGATATCTTCAAATTCAGGATAGCTTAGGGGAGATGCAATCTCCAACATTGCCTAATTGTGTTCTTATTTTTCTTTCATCTCCTCAGTAGTCAAAGGTGAAATAGGTGTTACATAATCATTTTCCACATAGTATTTCGTCGAATCACCAATACCAGCTAGGTGCAATTTCATCAAACTCTTCCATGCAGGGAAGTTCTCCTTGTTCAGCTTCAGTACCTCCTTTTTGTACATCTTGATCATTAGCTTTAATTACCTTTAAAAAATTTCTCTATAAGCACCAAAAGCTTTGATACCAATTGTTAGAATGATTTTAGAATAATTGAGATGGGGGGGGGGGGGGTGAATCAATTATCCTCGGGTTTAGATGTACCAATTAAACTTTCTAGCTTTTCAACAAACTCAAATCTAATTAGCAATTCAACTCGATCTCTATAGCATGTATCAATAACATAAAACTTGCAGTCCACTGTCCAAAAGTAATTAACTTGTAGAATACAAAACTTTCAACAACATTCACATCAAATAAAATTCACACAAGTATAACACCAAGATTTATAGTGGAAACCCAATTTGGGAAAAACCACTTGTAACATGCTACTAATTTTCACTCTTATAAAGTGAGCTCTATGGGAAGCCAACCCAATTAGAGATTTACAATACACACTATTAGGTGTGACCAATTAAAGGATTTAATCACCCTGTTAAGAGTGGCCTTGTTAGAGGGCTTAAGAACATTCCATCAGCATGTCACCTTGATTAAAGGATTTAGACAATGGCTGTTAGGTCAACCTTTATTAAAGGATTTAGAATGATACAATGGTTAGAAAGTAACAGTAGGTTCTGATATGAAAATATACAACTCACTTTCCAAATAAAGATCTAATTTGATCATATGCTAATTTATTGACTGACCTTCATTTCCATCTCCATCTCAGATATGCTTGAAAATCTCTTCAAGCAATCACCACAACTCTGTTCATCTCTTCATAGCCTCACCTTAGCCTTCTACTTAGATTCATTAGTCAATAACATCAACCTCTTCCACACTCTATGTAACCTCACAATTAGGTCATCCTTATACCTCCTTGATCAGGTTGATTAATTTTTTGCCGCTTAATCTCTTCCGTAGATCTTAGGTTTAGGTAAGATTCATCGAATCCTTCCATCATTATGTTCTCCTTCTTTTCTTTCTAGATATATCTCCAAACTTATCTTTGAATCTATAAGAAAATGGTTTACCATGCATTAAATGCTTCATATAATTCATTAATAATGTCAACATGTTTTACATATCCCAAGAATTCAACTATGTTAGTTGAGATTCTCAATTCCTTCTCAAAATGTAAATTACTAACACTCAGTCAATACTGTGTTTATCTCCTCGGTCATTACTGGATATCTCGGTCATCACTAACACTTTCCTTCTCAGCAAACACTGTCTTTGCTCAGTAATTATCTATCGCTCGAAAATTACTGATGTTCGGTTGATACTAGATTTTCTTGGCATATACTGGCACTCGGTCAACACTAACATCACTTGGCTTAAACTAGATTTCTTCACTTTTTGTCGGTTAAGCCTATGTTTCCAGTCTTTCTTCTTCACTTGGTGTTAAAGATAAACAACATATTATCTTGTCAATGTACCAACTGATCAAGTACCCATTGAAGTATCACATAACTCAATTCCTCAGGTCTTCTTTTTATCTCCTTTTTTCAAATCCTCTTCATCAATCAAAAGATATGGTACTCTCCTAGATAACAACTGTCTTACCAGTTAAGGTTTGACATCAATGACAATATAACAATTGTTCCAATTGTAGTTTCCAACATCATCATCCTCTAGTGTAGAGGATTCATCATCAAACTAAGTCTATTTTGGATTAGGGGGAATACTTAAAGGAAAATCATTCACCGATCCCCTAGATGTGAGAATGGTAAGATCTATTTGCACATTGAGATGTATATTGGTTCTTTGGATAAGTCTCATGAATTTTTTGAGGTTATATATGTTGTTGAGGTGATAGCATTAAGTTTTTATTTAATCGGTCATAAAATTTACAAAGGCACTATTCAACCATTTGAATGTACTATTTTACTGTTAAAGTGCAATGAATATTTTCTCAAGGATAAATAAGGATAAAGTGAGTACTTTTTTCACTTTTACTTTCTTATGATCACTTGTGAAGTTTCTAAAAGTGATCTAAAGTGACTGATGCTAGTGAACTATGAAATCGCGAGCGGATAATTGAGATAGTATTTGAGAACTCTAACTGACGAAGCAAGATGTGTTTCTTTGGTTTGTGATAAGAATTTGGTGTACCATTTGAATTGTATCATGACAAGAGTTCTGAATACTCCTATTTTAGTTTATATTTATAAGTAACCAAGGCCTATGTTCAAGCTACATCCAATGAAAGTAAGAGAGAATGATAAGATGGGTGTCCTATCTTCCATAGCCCCTAGAGTTGTATTTATTGAAGAAATCTGATCATGCATTCATCGCAAAACTGATGAACTTGGAGTAGATTCTATTAACAGTGAATATGAAGGATTGAGTAAGAATCATGTGTTGAAGGACAAGCACAAGAATTTGAGGATGAAGGGATTAGCCTATGCAGTTGATATACGTAATATTTTTCAACATGATTGGATTCGATATGTGTTGAGTCATGTACATGATCAATTTTTACAATTGGATAGACCACACAAGATCACAAAGGAGATCATTCACAGAGTAACTAGATTATGTGGTATACTGGTGAGTTAGCTACACTAAGGATGATTGCTGCTAATTTGGTTACTCAATTAACCAAATCCAAACCTGATTATAGATCCATGACCATCAATGATATAGAAGAAAAATAAGTTAGATTTTCATCTAGGGTCATCAAATATGGATTTTATCAATCAAGTCATCTAAACAGTGTGCTCGATGGAGCAATTCATGTAGCCTACCGAATGGAAAAGGAGGATGCAATACATGATCTATGTGATATGTTGCGGAGTAAATTTATGGTAAACATGGATAGGATAAAGAAGGATGAGAAATAACCTTTCAAGTATGGAGTGATTTTGGTATGTATCTTTTTCTACTTGCAAAATCATTTCCCTAGTAGAGGTGCAGTTCAATGGGCTACAAATAAACCAATGGTTGTGAAAATAAGTGAGTTCATTAGAGAATTAGGAGATAAATTTAATAATGTTATGTGGGGTTACTTTAAGGAGTTTTATATGAGAATGAATAAACAAGAAATAATCCCAATTGGTATTGTAGAGGAATATAAAGAACATGTTTTTTTCTTGTTGATATTGACACTTGTATTTTGTAAGCAATGCAACCAAGAACATCTTGGGTTCCTGCCATGGGTTATGAGGTAGAAAGTTGTCTACTGAGACTACATGTTGATGCACTTTTTTTATAAACCTATAGATGCTACCGTACCTAGGTTTGGTACATATAATTATGCAGAGGTTACTAAGATTTAGATGGAACTCAAGAAACCTACGATACAGAGAAATACTAGGAGAATGATAGAGAACCTAACTCAAATAGTTGGAAGTATAGATGATGGTACTTGTACTATAACAATTGATGTTAATAAACCAACAAAGGTTGCCCCCACTAAGTCTACAAAATTAGAGGAGACACATGTAGTAAATAAGACTTACAAAAGGAAGAAAGTGAAATCTGATGAGAAGAGAAAGAATAGTAAGCAGAAGGACACAATAGAAGATGAAGAAGCAAGACTGAATAAGATAAGGATGAAAAATAATTGAAAGCGAGCGGTAAGAAGAAATCCCTTAGTGTTGATTTATTTCCAAAGACAAAATGGAGGGTGAAAAAATGGGTGGAGTTGGCAGAAGATATGAATTCTTTAATGTTGAAGGCAAGAAGAAGATGAAAGAGGAAATTATATGGAGCCTACACAAATTATATAGAACTCCAAGTGAACTATTGTTAGAAAGTAAAGTCCACCAAGATAACTGAGAGGGGGGGGGGGGGGGTGAATCAGTTACTAGATAATTATAACTTTTATCATCTTCAACAATATTAAACCCTATAAGCAATATAATTACCAACCATAGAAAGATATTCATACACAATAACATAATGACACAAGATATGTTGACTAGGGAACCTCTTGATCAAAGAGTAACCCCGGTGGGAATGATGCCCACAAAATATGCACTAATATGAATATTCCTTGTGAAAGGATGGACTCTGTTAGGAGTCTTATGAAATACATTCAGTACATATGAATCCTTGTTAGGAGATTTTGAATCCCTATTAAAAGATTCTAACCCCGTTAAGAGTTATGGAAGACAGCAGGACCCACTGCCCAAACAGCTTCAGGGTAAGATCACTGAACACACCATCCAAATAATCTTTACATTACTCAATAGAATAATATGTTACCTCTTCTCTAACTATGCTAAACCACACTCACTATTACATTAGATCTCAATTTCAAATCTCTGTACTTTGCATGTCTTCCTTCACAAATTCACTTTCATACTTATCTCTTTTCTTCACTTCATGCATACAACATCACACACAACCACTGCTACCATATCATAATTACGCACTTACATAATTAAACTACATTACAATAAGAAAATACATTCCTTCCTTTATACCACACTCAAATAATTACAAATGAGTCAGCGTACAATTACAAAATAAAAGTTTTCCACACACTACACCAAAATTACACAAAACTATTAGCTTCCAAATATAATAAATCTTCACTCGTGTGACCTCAAAATCTATGTTGTCATCCACATCACTATCAATGTGTCTTTAACTTCCCTTTAACTGCACAAAACTAGATTCCATCCTGATTAGGAGATATCATCTGATTTCCACAAACTGCTACTCAGGAACACTGCCTGAGTACTGCTTCCACCAAAATGATCATAACTTCCATCAATAAATAAATTACTGTCTGCAATCTTAACCATAGACATATAACATATCAAAGAGTATATCCTCAAAATTGTATAGCTCCAACTACAATAACCCACGTGCGCTAATCCAAACTCTGTCTGCTTCTCTACAAGTCTTCGGTAAATCACTGTGTTGACATCAATGACAATCATAGTCATGAATGCAACAACTGCTATAGAATGGATGCCAAACATTTAGCATTCATTCTTAACAATCCCCCCCATTGGCATTGATGGCAACATAGATGAAAAACATCCAATGTTCCAAAAATCCAATACTGCAACACTGCTTCTTCAAATCCTCTTCATCAATCAAATCTTGCTTCGTTATCCTAATCAGTTCTCTCCAACAAATGTCTCAGATTTTTTTTTCATGTATACTTCTCCCCCATTGACATCAATGATAGAAATTTCATCAATATGTCAACAACAACTCAATGTCAAAAGACACTTTTCAGAAAATACATTTACTAGAGTCCTCATGACTCAACTCAGATACACATACTCCCCCATAGAGGAAGTACCAACATCCAGTCCAGAAGAAAGATAAGGCTCATATACCACTGGACGGATGCAACCAATTGCATCACTTCTCAAAAGTAGGCTGGGGCATAACTCCAAGCATACCTCTCAAATACTCAAATGTATCCTTAGACAAAGGCTTTGTGAATATATTTTCTATCTGCTCCTTTGTACTTATGTACTCAAGTCTAACTTCTTTCTCAGCAACTTTCTCTCTTACAACATGATACTTAATCTCTATATGCTTTGTCTTATAATGTAATATAGGATTCTTAGACATACTGACTATGCTGGCGTTGTCACAATGTATGACAATAGGCTCAATTTTTTTTATTCCAATATCCTTCAACATTTGTTTCATCCAAATTATATGGTTACAATTGTTTGCTACTGCTACATATTCTGCTTCTATTGTGCTTTGTGAGATACAATTATGCTTCTTGCTTATCCAAGAAACTAATCTTCCTCCAAGGAAAAATGCTCCACCACTTGTGTTTTTCTTATCATCAACACTGCCTCCCCAATTAGCATCTATAATGCACATAGGGTAAAATCATCAGATTTTTCATACCATAGTCCATAGTCCATTGTGCCTCTTAAATATCTCAATATCCTCTTTACTGCTGCATAATGTGATTCTCTAGGTTCAGCTTGAAATCTTGCTACAATTCCAACTGAATGTGCTATATTAGGTCTTGTATGAGTCAAATACTACAATCCTCCAATCATAGATCTGTATTTCTTCTATTCTACTGTAGGAGTCTCATTTGTCCTAGATAACTTATGTCCAGTCACCATAGGTGTTCCAACTGGTTTACAATTCTCCATTCCAAATCTTTTCAACAAATCTTTCAAGTACTTTGTCTGACTTACAAAGATACCATCATTGTTTTGTGTTATCTATAATCCCAAAAAGTATTTCATCTCACCAATCATACTCATTTCAAATTCAGTCTTCATTTCATCAGAAAATTTGTCACTAGCTTCATCTTGTACTCCAAAGATATTGTCATCAACAAAAATAACTATAACTAACAAACCATTTTCAATTTCTTTTGTGTATAGATTGCTATCTATTGTTCCTTTTGTAAATCCCAATTTTAAGAAATAATTATCCAGTCTTGCATACCAAGTTCTAGGTGCTTGTTTAAGTCCATATAAAGCTTTCTTCAATTTACATACCATGTCTCCTTCTTGAGTTAAAGGAAAACCTTCAGGCTGCTCAATGTAGACTTCTTCCAATTCTCCATTCAAAAATGCTGACTTCACATCCATCTGATATACTTTGAATTTCTTGTTAGCTGCATATGCCAAAAACATTCTTACTACTTCAATTCTTGCAACAGGTGCAAAGGTTTCTTCATAGTCAATTCCTTCTTGTTGTGAGTAACCCTTACATACAAATCTTTCTTTGTTTCTTACTACTTCTCCTTGTTCATTCATCTTGTTTCTGAATACCCATTTAGTTCCAATAACATTCTTGTCTTTAGGTCTAGGGACCAATTCCCATGTCTTGTTCTTTTCAATCTGATCTAGTTCTTCTTTCATAGCATTAGTCCAACTTTCATCTTCACAAGCTTCATTAGTAGTCTTAGGTTCAATTTGAGAAATCAAACATAATTGTTCTTGTGCCTTATTTCGAGTTAGAACTCCTCTTTTGATGCTCCCAATAATCTATTCAAAAGGATGATTCCTTAACAAGCTTTTTCTAGGTGTCACTGTCTTAGATCTCTCTTCAGATGTAGGTTCTTCAATGAATTCACTGTGGCTTTTATTCAACAAATCACTGTCAGTTTCATAAAATAATTTAGTAGATCCAGTGTTAGGTTTAGGATGAGCTTCTTCATCAAATTCATAATCAAGCATTCTTTTCTGAATTTTGAACTTTTCATCAACCTTAACATTTGCGCTTTCAACAATAGTCTTAGTTCTTTTATTGAAACATCTATATGGTTTTCTTTTCAAAGAATATCCAAGAAATATACCTTCATCACTTCTAGGATCAAACTTTCCAATATCATCATCTCTCTTTATATAACATTTGCTTCCAAAAATTCTAAAATACTTAACTGAGGGTGCATGTCCAAACCATAATTCATAAGGTGTCTTGTTTGTGTCTGCTCTGATTTGCACTCTGTTCATTGTATACCTACTGTGTTCATTACATGTCTCCAGAATATCTTTTCCAAATCATTCTCAAATAACATAGCTCTTGCTGCTTCAGTCACTGATCTGTTCCTTCTTTCTGCAATGCCATTTTGTTCAAGTGTTCTAGGGGCTGAATACTGTCTCTTAATGCCATTTTCTTCACAAAAGGTGTTAAACTCTCTAGAAGTAAATTCTCCACCTCTATCAGATATCAAACATTTAATCTTCATTCTAGATTCATTCTCAACTTAATTCTTAACAATCTTAAACTTATCAAATGCTTCAGATTTTTCTTTAAAAAATGCAATCCACATCATTCTTGTAAAATCATTAACAAGAATCATAAAATACCTTTCTCCATAGAATCCTCTAGTCTTGGTAGGACCGCTCAAATCTATATGAACAGTCTCCAACTTCTCTGTAGATGTAAACTTCTTACTAGGAAAAGAACTTCTCTTCTGTTTAGCCATTACACATTCTTTGCAAATCATGTTAGTAGGCTTCATAATTTTTGGTAAATCTCTTACTGCAAGTGTAGTACTTACTTTCATAATGTTATCAAAGTTTATATGACAAAACCTTCTATTCCATAACCAACTATCATCAATCTTAGTAATCAAACATCTCATCTCAGTAGGATTCAACTGAAATACATTACCTCTAGTTCTAGATCCAGTTCCAATCAGATTTCCATCTTTATCCTTTATCACACAAGTTTTCTTAGTAAACCAAACTTGATATCCCTTATCAAATAATTGTCCAACACTCAAAAGATTATGTTTCAATCCATCCACAAAATAAACATCATCAGTATTAGTCTTTCCATCAAGAGTAATAGATCCTATACCTTTAATCAAACAAGGTGCATTGTTTCCAACTCTAACAACTCCCCCATCATATTCATTCAACTTTATGAACTTTTTCATGTCTCCAGTCATATGATGTGAACAACCACTATCTATAATCCAATCAACTTTCTTTTCAATTTGAGAAACTAAGGCTTTTTCTTCCTTAACATCAGTTTCAGGATTCTCTTCTTTAATTGCTACAAATCCTATGTCATCATTATTTTCAGTATCACTTTCACTTAAAGTTTTTTCTATACTAGCTTCAAGATCTTCATCATTAGCATAATAACATTCCTTAGATCTTCTAGGTTTGAAATTGCTTCTGTACTTTTTAACTCTCTTAGGCCATTTAGATGCAAAATGACCATATTCTTGACAAGTCCAACATTTAAATATTTTCTTACCGTCTGGTTCTATTTTCACAAGCAAGGCAATACCTTCTTCAATCTTCTTGTCTTCTTCATTTCTAGATCTGTTGTTGCTAGCATAATCTCCACTCACACTGATGCTTCTTGAAAAAGTAGGTCAAACACTAAGAGCACTAAATGTTGTCTCCATTCTAGATAAGTCTCCTGATAATCTCAGGTTCATTTCTGTTGCTTCCAATCTTCCAAGGAGAGTCTCTCTTGTAAAGTTTGTTGTACAAGGTATGACTTGTTGAATCATCTGTGTTGTCTACTTAAATACATGAGTCAATGTCCTCAAAATTTTCCATATCACTTCATTCTCTTTCTTTGTTCCTCCACAAGATTTTATACCTATAATAATTTCTGACATTCTACCAATATAACTTCTAATAGATTCATCTTCCAACATTCTTATATCTTCAAATGCACATATCCAATTATGTAATCTAAATCTTTTTGCATGTTCATCACCTTGAAAAGTAGAGTGTAAAGCTTTCCAAATTTCATGAGACTTTTTCAAACATTTTACCTGACTGTACTCATTCTCCGGAAGGGTTGTCAAAAGTGCTTCTCTTGCAAGTATGTTACACATGAATAGATCTCTCTCATATGTAGTACATGTTTCAAGATTTTCCTCTTCAATGATAGTCTTATCATTCTTTGTAATCAACCAATAACCTAGTCCTAAACATAATAGGTGTGTCTTCATCTTTTCTTTCCAGCTGTCAAAATTTACTCCATCAAACTTAGGGCTTTCTTTCCTGAAATTCACCATGGATCTCCTTAAGCTGTTAAACTTCTTTTTCAAGGACCTGTCGCTCTGATACCAATTGTTAGAAAGTAAAGTCCACCAAGATAACTAAGAGGGGGGGGGTGTGTGAATCAGTTATCAGATAATTATAACTTTTATCATCTTCAATAGCATTAAACCATATAAGCAATATAATTACCAACCATAGAAAGATATTCATACACAATAACATAATGACACAAGATATGTTGACTAGGGAACCTCTTGATCAAAGAGTAAACCCCGATGGGAATGATGCCCACAAAAGATGCACTAATATGAATATTCCTTGTGAAAGGATGGACTCTGTTAGGAGTCTTATGAAATATATTTAGTACATATGAATCTCTGTTAGGAGATTTTGAATCCCTGTTAAAAGATTCTAACCCTGTTAAGAGTTATGGAAGACAGAAGGACCCACTGCCTAAACAACTTCAGGGTAAGATCATTGAACACACTGTCCAAATAATCTTTACATTACTCAAAAGAATTATATGTTACCTCTTCTCTAACTATGCCAAACCACACTCATTGTTACATCAGATCTCAATTTTAGATCTCTTTACTTCACATGTCTTCCTTCACAAATTCGCTTTCATACTTAGCTCTTTTCTTCACTTCATGCATACAACAGCACACACAACCACTGCTACCATATCATAATTACACACTTACACACTTCAACTACATTACAACAAGGAAATAAATTCTTTCCTTTATACCACACTCAAATAATTACAAATGAGTTGGCATACAATTATAAAATAAAAGTTTTCCACACGCTACACCAAAATTACACAAAACTGTCGACTTTCAAATACAATAAATCTTCACTCATGTGACCTTGAAGTCTATGCTATCATCCATGTCACTATCAATGTGTCTTTAACTTCCCTTTAACTGCGCAAAACTAGATTCCATCCCGATTAGGAGATATCATCTGATTTCCACAAACCACTACTCAGGAACACTGCCTGAATACTACTTCCACCACAATGATCATAACTTCCATGAATAAATGAATTACTGTATGTGCTCTTAACCATAGAAATATAACATATCAAAGAGTATAACTCAACATCACATAGCTCCAACTGCAATAACCCACGTGCGCTAATCCAAACTCTATCTTCTTCTCTACAAGTCTTCAGTAAATCACTGTGTTGACATCAATGACAATCATAGTCATGAATGCAACAATAACTGCTACAGAATGGCTGCCAAACATTTAGCATTCATTCCTAACAACTATACCATGTCATACCTAAAGAACTTTATGACTTAATTCAGGCAAGATGGATTGCAACACTAAAGATGTATATAGAGATTATGGAGAGAGAACTTTTGGAAGTGAATCCTAAGTTGAATCTTGAAGAAGCAAAGATATTGGTTGAAGCTTACAAACAATATTTCAAGATCAGAAATAGATCTGCAAGAATACTTGTTGGTGACACAAAAAGTGTGCATGATGAAACTATGGAGACATGGAGGAAAAAGGTGCAAATGCAGAATGGAGAAGAACAAGACCCAAAGGAACAAGAAGTTTTTGATGAACAACATAAATCCAAAGAACCAGTTGTTGAGAAAATTGATGACACATTTACTCCTAAAGAGATAATAGCTGAGGTCATGACCAATATCCCTAAGCAAGTGCATGACATTGAAATATGAGATGTTGGTAAAACTAGTGGAGATGAAGTATTGACTGAAGATATTCATATGGAAGAGGATACACCAAATCTATACGTATAGATTGAAGAACTAGTGACAGGTTAGAAAGAAGAAAGTCTCAAAGAGGTTGAAGATATATTCATATTGAAAAGGAAGTTGAGTTTAGGATAAACAAGTGAAAAGAAGAAAATAAAATTAGTGCCTAAAGAAGAAGAGGAAGAAGAAGAAGATTATGAAGATGAAGATATTTTGGCCCCCATTGATATCAATAAATTGCATCCTAAGGAACTACTCAAGTTATCTAAAAATTTGATGTTGAAGGCACAAAGAGACAAGGTTAGAGAGAAGAAGAAGAAGGATAGATTACTAAATGAAGCTAGAGATATTATAGAAGGTCTAATTCAAAATATAGAATATGACATAGATGCAACAATGATTGATCAGATAAACACATTGATTAAGGACATTGTTGATCAAACTCCTGACAGTGAAGTTGTTGTAATGAATTTGGATGAGTATAATTATGAGAAGAAAAGGAGAATCAAATTGGTGGAGAATATTTCTAAAGACAAGGAGACACTTTCAAAAAATTTGGATTAGATAAAGAACACACTAGAAGAGGTTGGTCAATTATTAAAAAAAGTGTCAAAACTTTCAGATTTCACCAAGGATTTGGAGAAGAGAAGAGAAGATGCACAAAAGGAGCTTGACAACTTAGTTGAAAAGATTGATCCTATCACAAGATTTATAGTAGAATAAAATGCCAAAGTGAAAATGATCACATAGATGGTGAAGTAGATTTAGGTAGAATAGGAAAAGAGGGTCATCACACTACTTGAATTATATTTATACTTAGCCCCCATAGTAGAGGTGATGCAACAAAATGTGAAGAATATAGAAGCTATAACTGGATTACTAAACATGAGTAATTTAGATGCCTTGGAGGAGTTAGCCTCTAATATACATGGGTAGATCATTTCTATGAATAAGTCATGGGAGATGTCATTAGAGATAACTAAGAGAAACTTCAAGAATGTATTTGATAGAATGTTAGCCTAGTATGCTATTCATTTGAACACATTTCAATTTGTGAACCTTTGTCATTGTTGACAAAAAGGGGAGTGTAAGGGAAAGTGAAAATAGGTATACAAAGAATATGAGTTAGTGATGTATAGAATCAGGGGGATTCATACAATGTATATGTTTTTGACTTGATCAGTTTTTAGATAGTTTTGGGGAGATAGACATATTTCCACCTAGTGTTTACCATCAATGCCAAAGGGGGAGATTGTTGGAATTGTTATGGATTTTGGTGAGTGGTTAGAGGTGATTGTGTTTTAGGTTTTAACATTGATGGAAACATAGTCATAGTATATGACTAGGACACTCAGTAAGGTCATTGTTTGATTGGCAAGTAGAAAACAAATAAGTATAGTAACTGTTGTATAGGAAGTACTGCTATAGATGGATATTATGGTAGTGGTCATGCTCAAGTTAGACTTAAGTATAGTGGTCTTAGAATCAGTATTTATATGATCATAAGACATCATGGTTTTCACCACAACTTATTTGGATGATTGGTGTGCAAGAATCACAGTGGAAAAAGAGGCTACCGGTTAAAGAGTCTAAGTTCTTGAGCTACTAGTGGTAGATCTTAGATAGGTGGTTGGTATGGATATTATGGTGTGTATAGTTGCTATGGTAACATTTCTTACACAATAAGGATTTAATGAGATATCATTTATATGCTCGAGGAAAGCATGGAGGGAAGATTCAAGAAGTAATTTGGGATTCTCAATAATTCTTGACTATTCTTGGAAATATCACATGTAAATACTATGATGGATCGAGGTGGTGCTAGAATTTTTTTTTAAACATTGAGATATGTATTTTGGTGAGATGCATTTGAGCCAGAAAATTGAAAATTAAATTTTGGTGAGGTTAAGGCAGTGCAAGTTAATTATTTATTGGGTACTACTCTTATTGAAAAAGTTGGTTGTTGAGAGGTTGTTAGTTATTGTTGGTTGATGATAATATGAAGTGAAATTCATGATTTCTAGGGTTGTATTCAAGGTTTTGAGAAGAGTCAGATCATAGAGAAATAATAGAGAGAAGAGAGAAGATTGGATCTGATAGGCAAAGAGTGCTACATCTAGATCATTACTTGTTGTTTCCTAATAGTTGTAGCAAGAAAAATCCCTTAATCTGGTGTACTTTAACAAGTATTCTATTGTAAATCCATTAACTGGGTGGACTCAAAAAAAGAATTTTCAATCCTCTAGTGAGGTAGATCTTAGAATATCTCATTGTACTCCTAACAATGTACAAGTCACTCCTAATAGGGTGAACCATTAGAAATGGTATTTGTAGCTCCTAACTAGGCAAACCTTTTTACTGCAATGAAGGGATTGTGGGTGTCATCCCCTCCATGGTTTTATCCCTCTAACCGAGGGTTTCCATGAGAAAAATTAGTGTGATGTGTGATGCATGTGTGGATGTATGTTGTTATTTACTTTTATTTCATTGCATTAGTTATATGTTTTGTTATTTGGAAGTTGTTGCTAAAGTTAATCAGACTTGTGGTTAAATTAGTAGGTTACCTATTTGTACTAATTCACCCCCCTCAATACCTTCAAATACTAACACATTGGTCCTACAATATTTTCCCTACAACATTGGTCCTACAACATTTTGTTCTACAACATTGGTCCTACAATATTTTACCTACAAAAATGGTCCTATAATATTTTGTCCTACATCATTTTTCCTACAACATTTTCCCTAGAGCATGAGTCCTACAAAAATTACACTAATACTTCATCCTGGTTCCTTGTGATTGACATACTTAGATAGGCATATCTTACAATCTTTCTTTTTTGTATTGTCATCATTTTTAGTCCTAAAATCCAAAAAATAAAAAACATAGCTTGCATATCTTAGGGTTAAAATATTGCACTTCCTAGAGTGATTATTCAAATTTGAGGGTAAATTTTCCTAGGACGCTCCTATATTGGTCTTACATTTTATCTTGACATCATCAGTACAATCCTTATCTGCTTACCTCAACAAAGGCACCTTATCTAAACACTTGTCTTAGACATATATTATTGCCAAAATTTATCACTTTTGTCCTACCATTTGGTGTCAAGATAGTCCTCAATATCATTTAGGTCTCTCCTTAGAGGCTTTACCTTAAAATTTTATAGAATCTCTCTTAGGGTAAGGTACTTACACCTTAGACGTCATATTTGATTATTCATTCCTAGTTTGTATTATCATCCAAAATTTAAAAAATTAAAAAAACTAGAGTTTGACTTCCCTAGTTTTCTTGCATTTATCATAGACTTTCATATGATGAACACATCACCCAAAAATAGTGATGAAAATGGAATACAACAAAGGCCCCACCCATGATCCCCATCGTGACATTGGATTTGCATCGAGAACCTTGATGTTAGATTACAAGAATCTTGAGATATTATTACATCATGAGACAACACAAGATGATACTTTACAATTGCATGAACTCTCCCCTGAAGAAATAAAAGATAGATGCACAAAAGAAGAGATTGACAAATGTTTACATGATGAGAATTTTAAAGTAATCTTAGAGTCCATGTTGGAATTTGACCTGAATAAATACTTTTGTATGCTCATACAAAAGGGTGCTAAATTACATACTAGAACTAATGCATCCACCAATGTAGAGGACATACTTATGCCAACAACTTGGGTGGCCTCAACAAAACCCCTACCAATCACTTCAACCTTCCCATATACCAGTTCCACACAAAATACTTCACAAGTCACCACATCTTCTAGTACCTTAGGGGTAAATTACAACAATCCCTATTCTCCAACAATGCACCCACACCTACTAAACTCACTACCACCACAACACCTTCTATATTATCCTTATCTCATATAGAAATTACCTCACAAAAAATGCAATGGTTTCCTCCAACACAAATCCTCAGCCTAAGTAGGGACTACCCCAATAAGGGGAACCTCAACAAAAACCTCCTCAAATATCTCATCTAGATGTCCCTTCTAATTCAAGACAACTCCAAATCAATCAAGGGGCACCTTTAGACAATTATGAGTATTCAATCAATATAAACCTCTCCAGAAAATGATTGAAAATATATCAAGAACTTTAGTTCTCCAGCAAGTCATAGCACCCCAATAATTATAGGAACCCCAACAAGTTCCAATTCCTCAACAAGTCATAGCACCCCAACAAGCCCCAATTCCTCAACAAGTCATAGAACCAAAATAATTCCAAGTACCCTAGCAAGTCCCAACTCCTCCAAAATTCATATCACCCCAAAAATTCCAAGCATCCCAACAAGTATCAATTCCTCAACAAGTCATAGAACCCTAGAAATTCCAAGCACCCCAACAATTTCAAACACCTCAACAAAATCAAACCCCTTAGTAAATCCAAGCACCTCAACAATTCCAAGCGCCACAATATTTTCCACCATTTTATGTTCCTATAACACAACTATTATAGCCTTATCATCACATCATCATCACATAACTATCACTTCTATGTATATATATTCACAATCAAAACTTGAACTTAAATATAAGATCATAACCTCAAAACTCAAACTTTGTTGGCCCAAATAAGAGTAATAAAACATGTAGAGATCTTTACCAAAACACAAAATCAAATATTTCTAACTGAACCAATTAACCACTAATGTTTTCTCTATCATCAACAATCATTAAACCAATAATAAAAAATGATTTACCAAGTATACCAACTCAATTTCTCTAGATTACCCTATTCTTCCAAAAACTCTGTCAACCCGATATTCCACAATGAATATCTCATGCATATGATGTCTTTAGGATTTGTGATTTCTAGATTAGATATAATAGTATGTTTACATTCATACCTTGCAATCTCATATACTAACACTCAAAATTTTGTCTGAACCAAATTGATCTATCTGACTGGTCATTGTTCTTCTTCTGATACTTAGACAAATATAAGTATCAAATTCTCTAGTAAAATGACTTGTATGCATCATAGAAAAGAGTAATGATAGTATTTGGCATCAATGAAAAAATACCATGCATTAAATACTGACTTATTCCAACAATCTCCCCCTTTGGCATTGATGGAAACATTTAGGGAAAAATGGCTAAGTGTCCGTCCCAAAATTCCAAGCCCAAAACTTCTCAAAAATAGAAATCCAAAACTTAACTCCCCCTGAGATGATTATCCATTTTTCACATATAACTTCTCCCCCTTTTGCATCAATGGAAAAGGTAGGGAAAAATCCAAAATTTATCTAATAAAATCCTATGTTGTCTGCTTAAGTATGTACAAGTTATAAGTGCTCACAAAAATTTGAAAATGTCCAAGGAGTTGTCCTTTAGAGTTGTCCAATCTTCATTCCAAGACTTCCTCAGACTATCCAGAGTCAAAATCATCCCACATATTAGATAAGCCAATTTATCATCATGCATGATGTCCAGTGGGGAGGGTTCCCTCATTGCTCCTTCTGCAACTTCTAAGATTTTCTATAGAATGTCCAACTTAAGAACTATTAAACTCATCAAGTCAGAGAATCTCCCAATCATTCTATGTCTCTCCACTTCCAAAACTCTGATCTTATCATTAATTCTAAAAGATTCCTTCATATGATTAGATGCAAAATCCTTTGATGAATCAAAGTATTTTGCATTATCTACCAGTAATTTCTCATTTTCCTTCAAAAACTTATCAATGTCTAAAATATGAGTGAAATGGTTTACACATAATTGCAAAGCTACAATTCCTTCCTTGATATCTCTCTTAATCTCAATCATCCCATCATCTAAATATTTCTTATTTTGACTAATCAACGAGCATAAATGATGAAAAATTTAGTTCACAAACTCCTTCTGCACTTTATCCTCTACTGTCTTCTCCAAGGATTCAAAATGTGCATCAAAATTATTCAGAAAATATTCTAACCTGTCACATATAGAATTACCTTGGATAATCTACATATTCGATAAGGCTTTTGACAGTACAAAAATGGCCCTAAATAGCAGTTTCCCTCCTTTCTCCTTCTTCCTCAATTATTTCTCAATTTCTTTTGCTTAAGCTAACATGGAAATCTTTCGCACTTCATCTTCCTCCATGTTCTCAAGATCAATAGGTCCTTGCAAATCAGGTTATTTAAGTGAATCTCTTACCAACAATACATCAGTCTGCATGAAGATGGACCATTTTTTGTTTGGTCATTCCTTGTTTCATCCAATTTCTCTTTTTCTCCCACCGCCTCAGGCATATCAGGTACATTATTTATTCTTTCCTCTTCTCCTCTGATAGCCTCAACCTTTCTTTCCATGTGTTCATCAATATCTATTTTTGGTTCAACCTCAATGTCAATGGGATTATCTTCAGTGGGTCATTTTCCTATCATGATTTCTTTAATCTCATCCCTATTCACAATATTTGCAAGGTCTATGTGGGGATATTTCTTTCCTTCTTGCTACACATATTTATCAATTCCATCAAATAAAACAGGTTCACCACTAATATATACATCTAGTTCTTTAACAGTAGAAATAAATTTTTCATTAATGAATAACTTGTCTTCTTTTCTTTTAGTTCTAGGTTCTTCCTTTTTGGCACAATTGGTTTGAATTCCTTTAACATCTTACTGATAACATCATTCGTTTCAGCAATAATTTCATCAATCTTTCCATCCATTAACACATTTTTTCTTTTCTTTTCCACTAGCCTTCTTCTTGCTTCTTTAAGTAAATTATTTATTTCATCATAACTGATTACTGGACACATCTTAGAAATGGGTGCCTCTTTTATCCTCTTACCTTCTTCTAAGGATATTAGTCTCTTTTCTTCTAGTCTTGCATATAAGTGTTCTAGTATTTGGCCCTTTATATCAATAAGTGTTTTACTAAATTTGTTCATATGGATAATTACTCCTTGTTCTAATCTTATTCTCTCTACTTAATAAAAAAAAGATAACATTTCTTCAATTCTACCAAGATACCATTCTTAACCACTTTATTCAAAATCTTATCAACAACATTCTCACCTTTTCCTACACTCATAGGTATCATTTTTGCTACAGTAGCTCCTCATGTCCTCGCTTTCTTCTTTGAATGATCAGATTCTATAGATGAATCACCATCATGTTCTTTAACTCTTTTCTTTTCTAGACTATTACCCTTTCACTTTGTCCTTCTCTTCAATGGTTCTGACTGAGTTCTCTTTACCTTCGATCAAGATGCCTTCAGTGAAGAAGTTGACTTCTTCACAGGAGGTGGAGAAGATGTTTTAACAAACCTTCTTGGCATAGAAATAGGTGGTTATGGAGTTGTCTCCTTTTTAACATCAATTGGTTTCTCTTGTGTCTCTTGTTGTCTCCTTATTTTTGCCATTTCCTTCTTGGTAATTTCCACCTTCACTACTATTGCATCAACAATTTTCTTGATATTCTTGTTCCTTGCCTTTTCTGTCAACTGCAACTGAACCTGTTGATACATTTTCCATGTAGGTTTCAAACCTCTATGCAATTAGATCAATGGGGATTTTTATAATATCTTCCACATAATTCACAATCAACTTTGGTATCACTTAATAACCCATTGGTTGAATCCACACATGTCTAGGTTCTAATACCTCCATGCAACATTGATCTATCGCAACCATGAAACACATTGAATCTGCATACTTCTCCACTATACACTTTAGGATTCTTTCACTTTTCTACATCTTCTTCTGAAACATCTTAAGGTGTCCTAATATTAAAGCATCTACATCATCTTTATTCTGAATTTGTTACATGTTTGATATCTGCAATGCCACAGGAACATCCTTCTACCAAGATACAATCATGATTTTGGGAAATAAACTCATCAAGTAGAAAAACATGTGTACAATCAGGGAACCATACTTGAATATCTCTTATTTTTCCCTTTTGATCTTCTCAAGGTTCTCTAGTAGTTGCTTCCTCATGATTTGACAAATGTCAAATTGTGCATCCTCCATCAACATCTGACAAGCAATGTGTATGATGGTTGCCAATATGGAGTTCATTATGCTATTGTGATATACTTTGTATTCTAGTAACATTGATGTAAACTTGACATCCAATTGAACGATGTCATTAACGGTCATTTCTCTACTATCCCATCAAGATTTAGTCAATTTATCAACAACCTTCTGCTTTGTTGATTTTAGCATGGGTATCTCTCTGCTAGCATTGAATTAGGTTTGTTAGAAAGTAAAGTCCACCAAGATAACTGAGAGTGGGGGGGGGGGGGGGGGGGTGAATCAGTTATCTGAAAATTATAACTTTTATCAACTTCAACAACATTAAACCCTATAAGCAATATAATTACCAATCATAGAAAGATATTCATACACAATAACACAATGACACAAGATATGTTGACTAGGGAACCTCTTGATCAAAGAGTAAACCCCGGTGGGAATGATGCCCACAAAAGATGCACTGATATAAATATTCCTTGTGAAAGGATGGACTCTGTTAGGAGTCTTATGAAATACATTCAGTACATATATTGAATCCCTGTTAGGAGATTTTGAATCCTTGTCAAAACATTCTAACCCTGTTAAGAGTTATGGAAGACAGAAGGACCCACTGCCCAAACAACTTGAAAGTAAGATCACTGAACACACTGTCCAACTAATCTTTGTATTACTCAACAAAATAATACCAAAATATTACTAATCTCAACAATATGTTACCTCTTCTCTGACTATGCCAAACCGCACTCACTGCTTCACCAGATCTAAATTTTAGATCTCTGTACTTCGCATGTCTTCCTTCACAAATTCACTTTCACAACTGCATTAGCTCTTTTCTTCACTTCATGCATACATCATCACATGCAACCATATTACAACAAGGAAGAACATTCCTTCCTTTATACCACACTCAAGTAATTACAAATGAGTCAGCATACAATTACAAAATAAAAGTTTCCACACGCTACATCAAAATTACACAAAACTGTCAGCTTCCAATTACAATAATTCTTCACTCGTGTGACCTCAAAGTTTGTGCTATCATGCATGTCACTAAAAATGTGTCTTCAACTTCCCTTTAACTGCGCAAAACTAGATTCCATCCTGATTAGGAGATATCATCCGATTTCCACAAACCGCTACTCAGGAACACTGCCTGAATACTGCTTCCACCAAAATGTTCAAAAATTCCATGAATAAATGAATTACTATTTGTGCTCTTAACCATAAACATATAACATATCAAAGAGTATATCCTCAACATTGCATAGCTCCAACTACAATATCCCACGTGCGCTAATCCAAACACTGCCTGCTTCTCTACAAGTCTCTGGTAGATCACTGTGTTGACATCAATGACAATCATAGTCATGAATGCAACAACAATTGCTATAGAATGGCTGCAAAACATTAAAAATTCATTCCTAAGAATATCCCCCATTGGCATTGATGGCAACATAGATGAAAAAACATCCAATGTTCCAAAAATCCAATACTGCAATACTGCTATTTCAAGTCCTCTTCATCAATCAAATCTTGCTTCATTTTCCTGTTCAGATAGTACAAATGGTTTTTCATGTACACTTCTCCCCCATTGACATCAATGATAGAAATATCATCATCATGTCAAAAACAACTCTAATGTCAAAAGACACTATTTAGAAAATACATTCACTAGAGTCCTCATGACTCAGCTCAGATACACATACTCTCCATAGAGGAAGTACCAATATCCAGTCCAGAAGAAAGATAAGGCTCATATACCACTGGACGGATGCAACCAACTGCATCACTTCTCAAAAGTAGGCTGGGGCATAACTCCAAGCATACCTCTCAGATACTCAAATGTATCCTTAGGAAAAGGCTTTGTAAATATGTCTACTATCTGCTCCTTTGTACTTATGTACTCAAGTTTTACTTCTTTCTCAACAACTTTCTCTCTTACTACATGATACTTAATCTCTATATGTTTTTTCTTAGAATGTAATACAGGGTTCTTAGACATACTAACTATGCTAGTGTTGTCACAATGTATGAAAACAGGTTCAACAAACTTTATTCCAATATCCTTCAACATTTGTTTCATCCAAATTATCTGGTTACAATTGTTTGCTACTGCTACAAATTTTGCTTCTCCTGTGCTCTGTGAGATACAATTCTACATCTTGCTTAGCCAAGAAACCAATCTTCCTCCAAGGAAAAATGTTCCACCACTGGTGCTCTTCTTATCATCAACACTACCTCCCCAATCAGCATCTGTATATGCACATAGGGTAAAATCATCAGATTTTTCATACCACAATCCATAGTCTATTTTGCCTCTTAAATATCTCAGTATCCTCTTTACTGCTGCATAATGTGATTCTCTAGGTTCATATTGAAATCTTGCTACAATTCCAACTGAATGTGCTATATCAAGTCTTGTATGAGTCAAGTGCTGCAATCCTCCAATCATAGATCTGTATTTCTTCTGTTCAACTATCGATGTTTCATCTATGCTAGATAATTTATATCCAATTACCATAGGTGTTCCAATTGGTTTACAGTTCTCCATTCCAAATCTTTTCAACAAGTCATTCAGGTACTTTTTTTGACTTACAAAGATACCATCATTGTTATATGTTATCTGTAATCCCAAAAAGTATTTCATTTCACCAATCATACTCATTTCAAATTCAGTCTTCATTTCATCAGCAAATTTGTCACTAGCTTCATCTTCTCCTCCAAAAATAATGTCATCAACAAAAATAACTATAATCAACAAAACATTTTCAATTTCTTTTGTGTACAGATTGCTATTAGTTGTTCCTTTTTTAAATCCCAACTTTAACAAATACTTGTCTAGTCTTGCATACCAAGTTCTAGGTGCTTGCTTTAGTCCATACAAGGCTTTCTTCAGTTTACATACCATGTCTCCTTCTTGAGTAAAAGGAAAACATTCAGGCTGCTCAATGTAGACTTCTTCTTCCAATTCTCCATTTAGAAATGCTGACTTTACATCCATCTGATATACTTTGAATTTCTTATAAGCTAAATAAACCAAAAAAATTCTCACTACTTCAATTCTTGCTACAGGTGCAAAGGTTTCTTCATAGTCAATTCCTTCTTGTTGTGAGTATCCCTTACATACCAATCTTTCTTTGTTTCTTACTACTTCTCCTTGTTCATTCATCTTGTTTTTGAATACCCATTTAGTTCCAATAACATTCTTGTCTTTAGGTCTAGGGACCAATTCCCATGTCTTGTTCTTTTCAATCTAATCTAGTTCTTCTTTCATAGCATTAATCCAACTTTAATCTTCACAAGCTTCACTAGTAGTTTTACGTTCAATTTGAGAAATCAAACATAATTGTTCTTGTACCTTATTCTAAGTTAGAACTCCTCTTTTAATGCTTCCAATAATTTTCCCAATAGAATGATTTCTTGATAAATTCTTGTTAGGTGTCACTGTCTCAGATCTCACTTCAAGTGTAGGTTCTTCAATGACTTCACTGAGGCTTTCATTCAAAAAATCATCGTCAGTCTCATAAAATAATTTAGTAGTTCCAGTGCTAGGTTTAGGATGAGCTTCTTCATTTGATTCATAATCAAGCATTCTTTCCTGAATTTTGAACTTTTCATCAACTTTAACATTTGCGCTTTCAACAATAATCTTAGTTCTTTTATTGTAACATGTATAGACTTTGCTTTTCAAAGAATATCCAAGAAATATACCTTCATCACTTCTAGGATCAAACTTTCCAATATCATCATCTCTCTTTATATAACATTTGCTTCCAAAAATTCTAAAATACTTAACTGAGGGTGCATGTCCAAACCATAATTCATAGGGTGTCTTTTTTGTGTCTGCTCTGATTTGTACTTTGTTCATTGTATACACTGTTGTGTTCACTGCTTCTCTCTAGAATATCTTTGCCAAATCATTCTCAAATAACATAGCTCTTGCTGCTTTGGTCACTGATCTATTTCTTCTTTCTGCAATACCATTTTGTTTAGGTGTCCTAGGGGTTGAAAACTGTCTCTTAATGCCATTTTTGTCACAAAAGGTGTTAAACTCTCTAGAAGTAAATTCTCCAACTCTATCAGATCTCAAACATTTAATCTTCATTCCAGATTCATTCTTAACTTTATTCTTAATGATCTTAAACTTATCAAATGCTTCAGACTTTTCTTTAAGAAATGCAATCCACATCATTCTTGTAAAATCATCAACAAGAATCATAAAATACCTTTCTCCATAGAATCCTCTAGTCCTGGTAGGACCGCTCAAATCTATATGAACAATCTCTAACTTTTCTATAGATGTAAACTTCTTATTGGGAAAAGAACTTCTCTTCTATTTAGCCATCACACATTCTTTGCAAATCATGTTAGTAGGCTTCATAATTTTAGGCAAATCCCTTACTGCAAATGTAGTACTCACTTTCACAATGTTGTCAAAGTTTATATGACAAAACCTGCTATGCCATAACCAACTGTCATCAATCTTAGTAATCAAACATGTCATCTTAGTAGGATTCAACTGAAATACATTACCTCTGGTTCTAGATCCAGTTCCAATCAGATTTCCATCTTTATCCTTTATCACACAAGTTTTCTTAGTAAACCAAACTTGATATCCCTTATCAACTAATTGACCAACACTTAAAAGATTATGTTTCAATCCATCCACAAAATAAACATCATCAGTATTAGTCTTTCCATGAAGAGTAATAGATCCTATAACAAGGTGCATTATTTCCAACTCTAACAACTCCTCCATCATAATCGTTAAACTTTATGAATTTTTTCATGTCTCCAATCATATGATGTGAACAACCACTGTCTATAATCCAATCAACTTTCTTTACAACTTGAGAAACTAAGGCTTTTTCTTCCTTAACATTAGTTTCAAGATTCTCTTCTTTAATTGCTACAAATCCTATGTCATCATTATTCTCAGTATCACTTTCACTTAGAGTTCTCTCTACACTAGTTTCAAGATCTTCATCATTAGCATAATAACATTCCTTAGATCTTCTAGGTTTGAAATTGTTTTTGTACTTTTTAACTCTCTTAGGACATTTAGATGAAAAATGACCATATTCTTGACAAGTCCAACATTTAAATATTTTCTTATCGTCTGGTTCTCTCTTCACAAGCAAGGCAATACCTTCTTCAATCTTCCTATCTTCTTCATTTCTAGATCTGCTGCTGCCAGCATAATCACCGCTCACATTGATGCTTCTTGAAAAAGTAGGGCAAACACTAAGAGCACTGAATGCTGTCTCCATTCTAGGCAAGTCTCTTGATAACCTCAGGTTCATCTCTGCTACTTCCAATCTTCCAAGAAGAGTCTCTCTTGTAAAGTTTGTAGTACAAGGTATAACTTGTTCAATCATCTATGTTGTCTGCTTAAATATAGGAGTCAATGTCCTCAGAATTTTCCATATCACTTCATTCTCTGTCTTTGTTCCTCCACAAGATTTTATGCCTGTAACAATTTCTGACATTCTACCAATATAGCTTCTAACATATTCATCTTCCATCATTCTTATATCTTCAAATGCACATATCCAATTATGTAATGTAACTTTCTTTGCATGTTCATCACCTTCAAAAGTAGAGTGTAAAGCTTTCTAGATTTCATAAGATTTTTTCAAACATTTTACTTGACTGTACTCATTCTCTGAAAGGGCTGCCAAAAGTGCTTCTCTTGCAATTATGTTACACATGAATAGATCTCTCTCATCAGTAGTACATGTTTCAAGATTGTCCTCTTCAATGATAGTCTTATCATTCTTTGTAATCAACCAATAACCTGGTCCTAAACATAGTAGGTGTGTCTTCATCTTTTCTTTCTAGCTATCAAAATTTACTCCATCAAACTTAGGGCTTTCTTTTCTAAAATTCACCACGAATCTCCTTAAGCTGTTAAACTTCTTTTTCAAGGACCTACCACTCTAATACCAATTGTTAGAAAGTAAAGTCCACCAAGATAACTGAGAGGGGGGGGGGGGTGAATCAGTTATATGATAATTATAACTTTTATCAACTTCAACAACATTAAACCATGTAAGCAATATAATTACCAACCATAGAAAGATATTCATACACAATGACACAATGACACAAGATATGTTGACTAGGGAATCTCTTGATCAAAGAGTAAACCCTGGTGGGAATGATGCCCACAAAAGATGCACTAATATGAATATTCCTTATGAAAGGATGGAATATATTAGGAGTCTTATGAAATACATTTATTACATATGAATCCCTGTTAGGAGATTTTGAATCCCTGTTAAAAGATTCTAACCCTGTTAAGAGTTATGGAAGACAAAAGGACCCACTACCCAAACAGCTTCAAGGTAAGATCACTGAACACACTGTCCAATTGATCTTTGTATTACTCAACAGAATAATACCAAAAGATTACTGATCTCAACAATATGTTACCTCTTCTCTGACTGTGCCAAACCGCACTCACTACTTCACCATATCTCAATTTCAAATCTCTGTACTTCACATGTCTTCCTTCACAAATTCACTTTCACAACTGCATTAGCTCTTTTATTCACTTCATGCATAGATCATTACATCCAACCATATTAAAAAAAGGAATAAAATTCCTTCCTTTATACCACACTCAAATAATTACAAATGAGTTGGCATACAAATACAAAATAAAATTTTCTACACGCTACATCAAAATTACACAAAACTGTCAGCTTCCAATTACAATAATTCTTCACTCGTGTGACCTCAAAGTTTGCGCTATCATCCACATCACTAAAAATGTGTCTTCAACTTCCCTTTAACTACACAAAACCAGATTCCTTCTTGATTAGGAGATATCATTTGATTTCCACAAACTGCTACTCAGGAACACTGCCTGAATACTGCTTCCACCAAAATGTTCAGAACTTCCATGAATAAATGAATTACTATCTGGGCTCTTAACCATAAACATATAACATATCAAAGAGTATATCCTCAACATCACATATCTCCAACTACAATATCCCATATGCGCTAATCCAAACATTGTCTGCTTCTCTGCAAGTCTCTGGTAGATCACTATGTTGACATCAATGACAATCATAGTCATGAATGCAAAAACAAATGCTATAGAATGGCTGCCAAACATTCAACATTCATTCCTAACAAGGTTACCTTGTGAATTAATTCCTTATTTATCTTTATGGCTAGTTGATCTTATAACTAGAATAATTGATAAAGAATTCTACTCAAAATAATCTTTTCCATTCTAGGTCATTGAATGTGACCGTATCCTTATAGTAAGCTAGGTTAATTTGATTAACCTTTCAAAATTCATCTTTCAACACTCCATTACAACATAAAGATTCATATTGATTAGATATTTCATAATCTCCAAGATCTTCTAGTTTATAGTGAATATATACACACACATCTTCAATGTGTAATACTCTATTAGGTACATGAAAAAATGCAGCTTCAGGATCATCCTCCTTGGATTTATATGGATGGAATTTATTCATAACGTGGATTCTCAATAACATTAATAATCTATGGAGTATCCATTCTTATACTGATAAATTTGATAAAGTTTCATCGAGATAAATAACTTTTAGGGTTTACTGGTGAACTCGATCAATATCTCAAATCATTGTTTGATCTCTTTTTGCTCAAGTTCTCTCTTAATCTCCAAATAGAAAAGTGTCAAATGAAGTTTGCAAATGCCTTATTATCTTGAGAATTGATCTAGTTTCCTTAATAAATATTGTTCATACCCTAACTCTCAAAAAATATGCTATATCTAGTAAGTGGTAAATCTATTTGCGATCCTTCAAATGGTCGTGAAATCTTCTATGATTCTCAACATAGCTTCCTTAAACTTATATCTAACTCAATTTTAAATTGTAGTCAAATATGCTTCGATTCTCGGGGTGCCAAAATATTTTCTGATGAAAAAATCCCCTTTTAGCTCTTATGACCTAATTTTTTAATGAAGAGAGATCCACACCGGAAGATGGTGTGATCTTTCTAGAAGCATCAATTTGTTCCTTTCTTGCCCATATATTTTTTTATTTCCTTTCTTACTTCACTTAAATCGATTATTTTGCCTTTTCTATTATTCCTTGCACTATTCTTGTCCACCAGACCATTCATTCTCATTCTAGTATTATTCAATCTACAATTCTTAGTTGTATGTCCATAATTATTTTAATTGTAACAAATAACATTATGATTTACAATCCTGTAATAATTTTGATTAGTCCTCAATCTCCAATTCCTTGAAATGTGACCAAAATTGTTGCATTTGTAGCATGTAAGGTTACCTCAATTTTTATTGGGTTTGGATATGGATCTGCATTCCTTATATTTGTGTCCATATTTCTAGCATGTGAATCAATACCCAAAAAAGGTGTAGTAGTTGAATTTCTCTAGCATTCCTTTTCTTTATGCCTAAACTTATTGCATGTGTAACATCTGCCATTGAATTGTTGTCCATTTATCTACTTCAAAGGTGTCTTCTTGGGTTTCTTAGTCTAATCTATCTTTACTTCAACATTTTTAGAACATTCTCCTTGTTCATACCCTAAGCCATGCTTATCTCCATGAGGTCTCTAACTTGCAATCTATTCATCAAACTTCACAGAGATAGATCTAAAATTTTCCTAAAATTCTCTGGCATCAATTAGATTTCTTTTTAATATCTCATTATTCCTCTCTAGTTTTGGCTCATTAGCTTTAGATTCTTCAAGAAAAACTTGCAACTTTCCAACTTCACTATTTAGTTTGTAGCTTTCCTCAATCTTAACCTTTAAGGATTCCTCGAGAGTCTTCTTAGCTTCAATTTATTTAGTTATCTTGATTGTCATAGATTCTATTTCATTATTTTCATTATTTCTCTCTTTCACAATCTTCTTAGGGTATATGCACAAAGATGGGGGACCAAAAAGGTGCCACATTCCTTTTTGGCCCCCAAAAAACCATAGTGCGTACGCACTATAGCGTGCACATGCTATGGCTTGCTTTGCCCAAGCCTTAGGCTTGGGAAATTCAAAACATAGTGCGTGCACACTATAGTGTGCACACGCTTTGTAAAAGCTATAAAATGTTTTTTTTGCCTTTCAAAGACACATTCTTCTCCCATAAACCCGCATTTGCATCCAAGGAGAGCTTCACATACCGCGTACACAAAGCATTCTTCTTGTTTGATTCATCAAATTAGATAAAGAATGGTTCCACAACATCGTCAAGTTCGAATCAGAAGAAGAGGTAAGTATTTTTACAGCCCGTGCCTCTTATTTGTATTGAAATTTTAGTTTTGAAGCAATTTTTTTTTGTCAAAATTTATTTTCTTAGATTTTAAGTTTAATTAGGATTTTAAAATTGATTTTGTTTTAATTTCTAGGAAGAAATGATCTCCCTGAAGAAAACCCTCAACCAAACCTTCCATCTTCTCCTCATGAACAAATGAATGAATGAAATAACCAAGAAAATGAACCTCAACCACCTCCACCAATTGAGAAACCTCCTCTTGGAACACAAGAAAATTTGATCAACCAAATTCAAAGAGAGAAAATAGAATTGGAATCTTTAATTAGGAGGTTAAAATATTATATTGCTACAAATCCTGGAAGGGAAAGACTTTCAAAATCATTGGAATCAATCTTGACCCACGTAGGCTCCGTTAGTGGGCAACTTAATTTATGGCATGATAAAAGAGAAGAACAAAAATAATATTATGCAAATAAATTTTCATATGAAGACATAAAAAAGAAAAAAATCACAAAAGATGACATTTGAAAACTCTTTAAAAAGCCAAGGGACACTGATACTCTTAGAACTATAGCATAGAGGTTCCCAATTTATTAGTGCTTGAATGAAGACATAAAAAACAAATTTTGGGAGAGATGGTGGATGGTCTTTGATTCCCCTCCCTGTAACAATCATGAGGTTCCTATATATTTCTTGAGGAAACTCTATTGCGAATTTGTACTCAAGGAGGTGCCAAATTATTTTGACTTTCTAGATTCTCAGGGTAGAGGAGGGGGGTCATAATTTGATAGAGCGGGGCCACATCATGGCCCTAACACACCTAGAGTTCCTATTGGCAAGTCACATGTGGATCATGTTAGTATTCCTTCCGTTGTGAAGGAACATGTAGAGGTGGACACACTAGGCACAAGTAGTTCTCAGACAGAGACTCTCATTCAGTGCACCAGTCCTTTACTTGAGGGTCACCATGATTAGTCTTTGAGGGGGCATATTTGTCGATCATGTGGATCCTTGTGGACATTTGGTACTGCCGAGAGAGAGGAAGAGGATCATGGAATGATGACCAATGATTTTCTAAATATGACATTTGGCATTGACACATAGGTAAATATTTTCAAGTTCATTAAATTTATTTGATCATATTTCATTTATAAAAGAATAACTAATTAATTTAGTATCTATTGATTATGATCAAAATTCAAGGCAAGATTGTCGGTGGCAGTGGCAATGATCCTCCAATCCCCTTCTACACTTCTCCATCAACTCCACAAGTATGTATCAAATAAAGCATTTTAATTAATATATTTTATTATTATATAATTATATGAATGATTATATCATAACTTATTGTGCATGTGCATTAGTTCACTGGTGGACCATCGACATTCACAATAGATAGCGAAGGACATCGTGCCACTTTCCTTGAAGTATCTTTATTTTCATATTAATTTGATTTACTTGATTATATTTAATTAATAAATAAATGAATAACTAAATTACTAGACAAATTATGATTAAAATCCAGAGGCAAAGTGGTCATTATGGTGATCACATTCCTTCACATGGCTTTGTGATGTCATCATTGAGTCCACAGGTATCTATGTAATAATGCATTATAATTAACATGTTAGTAGTACGTTCTTATATGAATGATTGTCTTATAAATTTCCATGTACATGTGTACTAGTTTAATGTTGGAGCTTCGACATTGACACCACACACTAAAGGACGTGGTGGAACCCTCATAGAGGTATCATTTATTCATTAGAAGGGTTGTAAAAAATATATGCAATCTTGATAACTACATAATACTTTTGTTGTTTCATTTTCATTTATTGACATCAAAGACTCCTCCTTCTGTTTGTGATACTTTGGATCATGGAGTAGCTACATCAGAGCTAGTTCTGAACCATTAGCTGAGGTATGAAAGAGATCACTTAATTTTAATTGTTATTTTAATAGTTTGTACTGAATTTTTTAATGATATTTATGTATGTATTTTAATTATTATTTTGATAATTTTTGTAGGGACTTATTACTCCAGATCGTCAACATGCACCTTTGGTGGATGTACATAGTGCCTATTTGCTAGTGGTAAGCGAATATTCTATTTTATGTCATTGTATAATTTAATTTTGATGTATATTAGTTATTGATGCTTATATTTCTTTATCAGCTCTTGAGCTGCAAAAGAGTCTAGACAGGAGGACTAGTGAGTGCACTCAGAAGACTACAACATCCACTGCATCTCCATTGATGCGACAATTGAAGACAGATCAAGATTTGTTTTCTTTCCCTGGTGGGAAAGGACTAGATTAGGGATATAGATTGTATGAATAGATGGCATTAGTGGACATATTTTATGTATATTATATAAGTGACACATTGTACATCCATTTGGCTTTGAGGAAGCCAATTTAACTGTATTGGATATATTTGATGTATGGCATTATTGGACATATATATTTGGCTTCATGCCTTATGAATATATATAGTTTATGTTCTAGGTATGCAATTCATGTGTCAGGGGTATTGATGTATACAAATTTATGTTTATCTTGATGTCTTATGCTTTGTAAGTTTCCCATGCCTTATATTTATGCTTGTATGTTTATCGATGTATATTTTTACTATAGGATTTATACTTTATTAGAATATGTATGTTTCATTTTGATGCAGAGGCTAGTGGTGGATTTGTAATCTTCATAGGAGAATATCAAATTTCTCCTTTGTTTTATAACAACACTCTAATCTTTCCTTGAACCAAGGATTAACTCCAAGACCCAACCCACATACTATACCTATTAGAAGTCAAACTCAACATCTTGCAACCCACTAGACTCCACAACTTTAGATTCTCTCCCACATCTTCATACCCAATCGCTCAACCATACTTCATGTCCCATGATTTTTCTCAAACTAACCATTCAAGCACCCTTTAATCTCTTTATGGGTGTTCCAAGACCTTCAAAGGTTCTCAAAATACTCCAAAAATTTCATCTCCCATATTCAAACTCATAATCTTCATTGGTTATCTTCCCATAACCAAGCTGCTCTCTTTAGGCCAGTCCTACTAGCCCTATCCAATGACAAATTTGCATATTTCTCCAAATTATTTCAAATGAATCCACAAAAAATTAAGGGATTAAAATACCATTTTCTAATTTAATAAACATATGTTGAAACCAAGCCCACTTGTTTCATAACTTTTCCTCCAAGAATTGCTACTCCATTTTCATGTCTAGGCCTAATAGCCCCATTTTACAAAGCAACCCTATCATGGTTGTATCCCCTAACCTTTCCACTTACTATAGTCTCTTGAAATGAATTAAAACCAATAATTTTGGCATCCTTTAGGCCATGTAATCTCTACACATACCCCAACTCACAAACCTTCACCAAATCAAGCCTATAACTAGGACTTTCTCACAAATGGCTTAAAACTCACTTTTGGGATCCACTCTTTGATCCTACACCATGTCCTCAATATATCCTAACATGTTCCAAAGGAAAAACACCCTCTCATTCAGCCCAAACTCCTTCTGCTACACCTGTGGCCCTTACTTCATGCATCTTTCACCCTGTCAACTTGCACAATTTAGAAATTACCCTGCATATTTATTAAACTCCTACATAATAAGGGAAAATTACATAATATATAAGTGTTAGATCCATCCCACAGCTAGAGTAACCACAAAAGTGGATGGCTCCAACTAATTCATCCTCTTTTCAATGCACAAACCCACTGTTGCTACAGGACAATCCGATAGAATGCACTCAAAAGGGTTAGTAACCGAATCTAAAGTGCTTCAAAATAATGGCACAGATAGTTTGATACTATGACTGATGGTTTGAAAGATACACAATGTTGCTCATTTCAACTAAGGAACACTGGGAGTTTTGACATCAACTGAGATTGTATTTTCAAATTTAAACAAATTTGAATCTCTGAAAAATTGAGATATGTTATTGTAGGTCTTAGAAACATGGTCATGTAGCACCTGACAGTTCAATGATACCTCACATGAACTCTGTGATATGACCTCGTAAAGATCATCAATTTCATGCTGAAGGGACCTTGAGGGACACTTCTGTCTGAAGTGGTCGGTAATGTTTGAGCGAGTCTGTGTGCCAAACAAGGTTGCCACTAGCATTTACCCAACCAAT
Source organism: Chamaecyparis obtusa (assembly GCA_027943335.1). Classification (NCBI taxonomy): domain Eukaryota; kingdom Viridiplantae; phylum Streptophyta; class Pinopsida; order Cupressales; family Cupressaceae; genus Chamaecyparis; species Chamaecyparis obtusa. The sequence continues at coordinate 65,863 of BSBK01011773.1, forward strand.
CGGAGCTGTTGGCATAGGTGGTTCAATGCTACAACCGATGGTTTGAAAGATACGTAATGTTTCTCATTTCTACTGAGGAACACTGTGAGTTTTGACATCAACTGAGATTGTGTTTCCAAATTTAAACGAATTTGAATCTTTGAAAAATGAGATAGGTTATTGTAGGCCTCTATAACACGATCCTGTAGCACTTAAAGTTTTGATGATACCTTTCACAAGCTTCAAGATATGACCCCATAAAGATCACCAATTTCATGTTGAGTGCACCTTGAAGGACAATTCAGTTTGGAGTGGTCGGTAGTGTTTGAGTGATTCTATGTGCCAAATGAGGTTGCCATTAACATTTACCTCGCCAATCAGAGTTGTTGGCGTAGATGGTTTGATGCTACGACCGACAGTTTGAAAGATACACAATGTTGTCCATTTCAACTAAGGAACACTGCGAGTTTTAACATCAATTGAGATTGTGTTTCCAAATTTAAACAAATTTGAATCTCTAAAAAATGAGGTAGGCTATTGTAGGTTTTGGCAACACGGTCTTGTAGCACCTGACGATTTGATGATACCTTGTACGAGCTCTGAGATATGACCCCATAAAGATCATCAATTTCATGTTGAAGGGACCTTGAGGGACACTTTGGTCTGAAGTGGTCAGCATCATTCAAGTGATTCTATGTGCCAAACAAGGTTGCCACTAGCGTTTACCTGGCCAATCAGAGCTGTTGGCGCAGACGGTTCAATGCTACGACCGACAATTTGAAAGATAAAAAATGTTGCTCATTTCAACTAAGAAACACTATGAGTTTTGACATCAACCAAGACTGTGTTTCCAAATTTAAAAAAATTTGAATATCTAAAAACCGAGATAGGTTATTGTAGGCCTCAACAACACGATCATGTAGCACCTGATGGTTTGATGATACCTCACACGAGCTTTGAGATATGACCCCATAAGGATCTTCAATTTCATTTTGAGTGCACCTTGAGGGACACTTCAGTCCAGAGTGGTTGGCATCGTTCGAGCGAGTCTATGTGCCAAATGAGGTTTCCACTAGCGTTTAGCTGGCCAATCAAAGTTTTTTGCATAGATGGTTCGATGTTATGATCGATGGTTTGAAAGATACACAATGTTGCTCATTTCAACTGATGAACATTGCGAGTTTTGACATCAACTGAGATTGTGTTTCCAAATTTAAATGAATTTGAATCTCTGAAAACTAGGATAGGTTATTGTATGCCTCGACAACATGGTCATGTAGCACCTACCAATTTGATGATACGTCGCATGAGCTTCGAGATATGAACCTATAAATATTTATGATTTCATGCTGAGAGCACCTTGAGGGACAATTCAGTCCAGAGTGGTCAAGAGAGTTCAAGTGAGTCTGTGTGCCAAACAAGGTTTCCATTAGGATTTACCTGACCAATCAGGCCTTTTGGTGTAGATGGTTTGATGGTATGACCAATGGTTTGAAAGATACACTATGTTGCTCATTTTAATTGAGAAACACTACGAGTTTTGACATCAACTGATATTGTGTTTCCAAATTGAAACAAATTTGAATTTCCAAAAACTGAGATAGGTTATTGTAGGCCTTAGCAACACGATCCTATTGCACTTGACGGTTTGATGATACCTCACATGAGCTTCATAATATGACCCTGTAGAGATCACCGATTTCATGTTGAAGGGACCTTGAGGGACACTTTGGTTCGGAGTGGTCGGCATCGCTCGAATGAGTCTGTGTGCCAAACAAGGTTGCCACTAGTGTTTACCCAACCAATCAGAGCTATTGGCGCATACAGTTCGATACTGCGACTGACGATTTGAAAGATACACAAGTATTATGTTCCCATAAGTCATTGGCATAACATCATAAAGTTTTTTTTATTAATAATGAGAAACATTTTTACAACTCATCTCATTATGAGCACTAGAAGGAAAGAGCCGAGTAGAGAAAACCTCTAGTATTGCCCCAAAAAATAGAAGAGAAATATTGTCATTAAATCTTACAAACTTCCTGTTATACATATGGGGTAATGCATGAGCAATTTACAGTCCACCCAATTTATAGTGCTATATAAATATACATGTTATATGCACATGTATTCAAATATATTTGACATTACAATATTTTTTATCTCCATTTAGTCCAATGAACCAATTGGATCTTCCCAACCCTTTATTGTCTCAAGTATTGCCTCATGGTCTAACTCACGAGCCTTCCAAAGAGTTTTATTGTGTGGTTTTCCCCCATATTTGATCAAGTGGACATTTGATGCAACGCAAGGTTCGAATAATGAAGAATCTTTCTGTGTGTCTCCCAATCCTCAAACAACCACAACCTAGGGTTCTTCATACTATACCGCCTAAGCCATGTACTAGTTACAACAACTGCTCCCATATGGTATTCTAATTCTTTACCATCGATATCTGAGTGATCCAATTTTTTTTATTTTTTTATTAACATAGTTTAATAACTAGGTTACATCATATTCTTCTATAATATATGGATTACATCAGATCTTTAGATATATGATCACATAATATGTTCTGATAGAACATTACATATCATCTCTTTTTCTAGTTAATACAAAAAAATAATTGAATCCCTTTACAATTTTGCAACATTGTTATCCGGGCCTCTTCTATACAAAAAAAAGTATTATAAAAAAGAACAATTCCTTTTTAACTGTGTGTATTTGATCTTGGCAGCCTTCTATCTTTGAGGTGTAAATCTCTGATGAACTGATTAAGATTGTCAAGTTCCCTCTGTCGAAGCATATCTTTGTGCATGGAGAAGTACTAACATGATATAATGTCTTCTTTGTGGATCAACAGTTGACCCTCCCTCATGAGAGTCATAAATCTATCCCTGGATATCTCTAAAGTAGTAGCAACCTGTGACATGATATATACATGAGTGACTTTACATCCAAACTCAGTAAGTTGTCTCCTTCTCTTTTGAAAGATCTCTTCATTCCGTTCTTTCCACAAAAACCAAATAATCTCACATGTAAGGACATACCAAAAAGTATTCATTTTCAAATCAAAAGACTCAACATAACTAGCTAAGATTTCAAACCAAGACATGCTAGGCTTACAATTCCAATCAATAGGAGACCCAAGGAAAATAGATGAAATACTCTGGGCAAAAGCACAATTAAAGAAAAAATTCTCAAAAGTCTCAAGCACAGAACAAAAATCACACCAAATAAGTTCTCCTAGATTATGAGGCATAGTGTTACCAATAGCTAGTTTCTTTAAGAGAAAAAGACATCTAAACTAGGTTTTCTTTGGTTCACATGGGGAGTGCCAGAAAAAGTTAAAAAAGACTTTCCATTTGGAGACTAGGATATCCAACCCCCAGCCAAGGTTCACCCTCTCAAAAATATCAGTCTTATCTTTCAACATGTTGTGAATTTGTTTTGTAGATATCTTGTTAAAATCACTACCATCCTTCCACTTAATCCATTGCATGAATTATGTGGTGTTCATACTTCTACCAGGAAAGAAAGGACCCACAAATTTAGATATAATAGAGTAGGTCTTTTTCTATGTGTTAGGAATGTGATATTTAGCAGATAGTTCATCCCGATACCCTAGCTGATTGTCAATCATAACATCTTGCACAAGAATAATGCCATATTTTGACTAGTTCTTTGCAGAGAAAACTTTGAGTTAATGCTAAGGGCTTGTTATTGGCCTCCACCCCCCACCAAACTAACCTATCCAACATGGAGTATGTAGGAGGACCACCACTGGCTCCCCTAAATAGGAGAAGATCCCTCACCTGGATCCATGCTTTCCATATGGACTGAAACACCTTGGAGCCAAAAATTGAAAGATTCATGTTCCCCATCATCTTATCACAAAGAGGTACATTTCTCCACCCTTTACCTTTCTTGATACCTAATCTATTGATATTGTTCCTAACCAACACCTTCCATGGTTCATCACCTATCATTGCTTGTGTAATCCACTTGGAGGCCAGCGCCATTCCTTGATCTTTTATATCTTTTAGTCCTAGCCCTCCTTTATTTTTGGGCATGCAACACCATTCCGAGTTTACACAGTGTCTCTTTTTATTCCCAAGCGCATCTGACCACAAAAAGTCCCTCATAATTTTCTTTAGCTTCCCAGTCTGATAATTGGAGAATAGCCACGCCGAAGAAAAATATATGTGATGAGCTGACAAGACTTTCTGTACAATTTGCATCCTCCCAGCCAAAGATAACATATGTGTTTTCCATTTAATGTATTTTTTTTCAATCTTGGAGTATAACCAGTTCCACATGTCTTTGAGAGATGGATCAATAGAGAAAGAAATGCCCAAATACCAAACAATATCATTAGGTCCAACCCACTTCCATCCTTTTCTTTCTAGCCATTATGGGGGAGAGGGAGACCATCTAATGACTGAGGATTTGTGAGGAGCCACTTTGGCCCTTGAGACATCACAAAAGAACTGGAGCCTGTTAAACATGTTATCAAAATTATCTTCATCCATGATAATAAACAGTGACATATCATCTACAAACTGAGCTTTAAGAAATGGCTCCTTATTTGGGAGAGTAATACCTCTTACAGGGGGACCTAGCTGGGGAGCTCTAAGAATATAGAATAGGGCATCAACAACAATTAAAAACAAGGTTGGGGAAATTGGACACCCCTATTTAATGGATCTTTGGAGAATGATACTTTCATAGAGCTCACCATTGACATCAATATATGGAGGAGTCCTTGAGAAGAATATAAATCCATTTACAAAAGTATGGAGGAAAACCAAATGCTTTCAACATTCCCATAACAAATGGCTACTCAATCCTATCATATGCTTTCTCAAAGTCTAGTAGAACCATAACTGCATTCTGATCTTCACTCCTAGCCTAGTGCATTGCTTCCCAACTGGTAATCAAATTCTCAAGGATGAATCTCCCTCAAATGAATCCTACCTAGGTTGGGGATATAAACTCATTCAATAGACCCCCAATTCTCCTAGCAAGAACCTTAGCTATCACCTTATATGGCAGATTAAGGAGTGTGATGGGTCTCCAATTTTTAACTAGGGATTTGTCACCATCCTTAGGAAGTAGTTTAATAACACCCCTATTAATGTCAGCACCAAGTGATCCCCACCTAAAGGCTTCCTCATATAGCTCTATTAATTCCTTCCCAATCCACTCCAAGTTATGTTTGTAGAAATCAACAGGGAGGCCGTCAGGCTCAAGTGCTTTATCATTGGCCAGAGACTTAATTGCACATTCTATTTCCTCTAGATATATCAAAAGATCGAGCCTCCCAACCTCTATATCCTAAATCTTCTTTGGGATCAGCTTAAGACAGTCCTCCAGTTTCCTCAAGTTGTGTTCAGTAAATTATGAAGAAAAAAGGTCTTTATAGAAGCTAAAAAAGGCTTCCTTAATGTTGTTTGGGTCCATAGATACTTCCCCCTTGATCTGAATACCCTCAATACATTCTCTCGTATGCTTACTTCTAATGATATTGAAGAAATATTTAGAACCCTTATCGCCACCTTTCATCCAATTTAGCCTAGCTCTTGTCTTCTGTCCATTAATCTTATACTGTTCAATGTTCCTTAATTGACATTTGACTTCCTTAATATTTTCCTCTAGTTGGGGGTCAGATCCTTTGTGCTGCAGTTCTTTTTTAGTAAAATTAAGAGTGCATTAAAGGGTATGTTCTTGATTTCTGACAATACCCTTTTGCTTCTCCACAATCTAATACATCTTCCTCCATGAATCCACTAGGTGACTCCACATATCCACTTGGTTCAATCCCCGATTACAAAATTTACACAAACTAGTAACCATTTTAATGACATCATCAGTGTCTTCATCTTTAAGAAGTGAGGTGTTAAGTTTAAAGCTAGTTTTCTTCTTAATGGGATAGACTCCATCCTCACTATCCAGGGAAATTATAGCATAGATTGGGTGATGGTCTGACATAGATGAGGGGGAGAAACTCACAGGGGCCCTATCATTCTACTTCTCAAAGGAGAAAATAGATTCTTCTACATACATCCTATCCAACCTACAATATACTCTCTATTTCCCAGCTTGATTGTTACACCATGTGAACCATATATCCGAGAAGGAATTCTTTTTAAGCCTGAGGGGTTCCTCAATCCTAAACTTCCTCTTAAAATTGGACCAAAAGAACAATTCATTCCCTTTCCAACAATGAGCATTGCCTCCACATTTATCCTCTCTATTTTCCACCATGTTGAAATCCCCAGCAAATATCCAGTGTGCTTTAGGTAGGCCATTGGATAGCCATTCCCATAAGATGGTAGGTTCCCAATAATCATTAGGGGCATACATATTACACACACCAATTAGAATATCCTTGTGTTTAAATGTAACCCATAAAGCTCTATGACAGGGAGAGGACCCATTAGAATTAATTTTATCAGCCCATTGAGGTCCTACTAGAATGGCAGTGCATCCTTTACCTCTAAGGTGATTAGAATGAAAACCAATAGCCTTATCCCATATGAATTTCATAATGGTAAATTCTTGAAACCCAACTACCTTAATCTCCTGTAGACATATAATATCCTTTGCATTGAGATTATTACACCATTTCCTAACCACATACTTTCTGTTAGACATCTCTAGCCCTCTCACATTCCAACTGTGTATGTGCATCATTGAGGTAAAGTTTTGGGATTATTGTATAACCTATTGAAACATTCTAGCATATTCTTCCTAGAATTCCTACTATCATTAGAAAGGGATTGCCTTTCAACCATCTTCCTTTTCTTTTTTTAATCCAATTTCTTTTCACCTCAACACAATGACACAAATAATAACATATCCCTTCTCCATTGTATGCAGGTGGAATAACAACAAAAACATGGTCTATAATGATATAAACATAATGAGGACATCAATTTACTGAATATTTATGATAAAGTACTAAATTTGAGATTATTTGTATGCGGACAATTTACTTGGTTGTACTAGATCAGATAAGCAATCAAAGTCAATGGATGATTCCATTTCTATTAGTTGTAGTGATTAATGGGGATGATAGGAGTCAAGTGGGCTCAAAATACATGTATATCATTCATCAACCCATTCATTTGACTCACACCCATCCCAATATTTATTTACACATGATGAACAAAAGCACGCCATATGTCATGTGTAGATACTTCATGAACCTGAATTACACCTTCTAAAAGAGTTTAGCTCACTCAATCTTGTCAGTGTACAACAATCCTCATATGGTGCAATGATAGTTTCATCCACCAACCAAAAAAATTTACAAATCATAGAATCACCTTCATTACCTGGACCCATTGTAGCATTACACCACTAGACAATAGATCTCGCATCTGACAATGTTGCTTGCTCTTTGTACTTTAATTCTTCACGTGCTAAGGCTCTTTTAATACATGCACCTACACCATTATGCTCTCCCTTCCCATGACCGTCCTCTTTGAAATTCCACATATATTGAATTCTAGTAATCTTATGCATCCTGCACAACCAATAAAACATCTGAGAATGCTTGAATTGTGATACACAATTATCTGACCATATGATGTGTCGATGATATGATACACCCCTGTTAGCCAAATTACCATAAAATAGTTGAAAGAAACCATGTATAAACTCTGTATAATGTGAGCAATCATCATTGATATAAAAATGATACTCCCTCAATATCTTCATATTCTCCTATGTACTGTCAGGTGAATGCATGAATTCTATATGAACAAATATAGCAACCCGTTGAGAGCTGTAATACTTTGCTTGCACCTAATTCTATGGTTGTAGTGTGTAGTTCTCTGCAAAGTCCACAACTAAAAAAATGGTATCCAGTGGGAATGTGTCCTTGCACAACTTGAATTGCATATCCAACCATCACACTCTATGTGTATGCCTTGCATACTCATAAATAATTTTTTCACAAAAAATGTCCATGAATTGATACACTGGAATATTTTCAATTACTAAATCACATCTTTTAGCCTCTTTTCCATATTTTAGATTGTATGTCATGGTCTTATATTTTCCAAATTCCATTATTTTATTACCGATTGCATGCGTACTCTCCATATGTTGACAAATTAGCAAATGTCTGAAACCTCTAGAATCTATACATGTACCATTCAAGCATGACAGCTTGTAAAATTGTTGACCATCCACTCTTTCACATAAAACTATAGATATTAATTCCCTTGAAGATCTAGGTGGGACATTTATGTTACAATCCTACAAAACATTGTTAGAGTGCAAATCTACACATATATTCCTATAAACATAAAAAATGGTTAGAAAATTCATTATGTACCCTACAACAACAAGTTGTGCGTGTGTGATTTATCTTCACATAAAAAGGTTTACCCATTTCAAACTATCTTTGACTAATTTTAATTTGAGGATACATATGTATAAATTTTGCAAAGAATTGTGTTTGAGTTGAATGAAAAAAATGTTTTGGATGTGGAACACGAATTCAACTACCAATCCTCCTTCTTACAACATCTCTTTGATTATGAGATACCCATGTATTATTCTTCCAAAATTCTTCAATCAAGGATTTCAAAGCTTCAACAATTGCTTTATCTTTTAGTGGTAGTCTACCAGAAAATGCCTATAACTCATTTCTATTTGGATATTCCACTCTTTGACACCTTCCCAGGGCTCTCATTAGAGACTTTCTACTTATTTTCAATGTTTTCCTTGTCTTTCTAATGAGTTGAGATTTCTTCATTTGAGTGCTTACTATTTTTGATGTAAGTACATGTCATGTGACATTACTATCTTTTGTGTGTGATGTAGAATCCACACTCTCAGATGCAGTCATTAGATTCTTTACAATAGATTTTTCACTTGACTCATCCATCATTCTTAGCCCAAAAATCTTCATGATGGGCCTAAATTTCATATTTCTCATTATTTCAACAAATAGTTGACATCTTCCTATTGTGTTTAAATTCTCAAAAAATGATCTCCAAATATGATTAGCATTTCTTTGACAAGTACGCTTGCGAATCTTGTCAGACATTGCTTGAAAAATGTTAGTGTCAATATCAATCAAATATTTTGGCTTTCTATAAACAATTCTAGGAGCATCAAAAATATTGTGTGAATTGTGTACCATCTTGACTGACTTAAACATGACACGATGTTGTGCCTACACCTTCAGATGTAGATAATGGTGTGCCTTCAAGATGATACAATTGTGTGCCTCCACCTTGGGATGTAGACAATCATGTGCCTACACATTGGGAAGTAGACAATGGTGTGCCTCCAACATTGGATAATGGTGTCTCTTCAACTTGGGAACTCATAGATGATGTGCTCGCAACTTCATAATTCAATTGTCCTGTTGCACGCAAGTTTCTCATTTGTTATCTTTTTCTTTCCAATTCCAATTCTCTCTTACTTTCTATTGATGTTTCATGTTCCTCATCCAAAGAAAAATCTATTGGCAAGTTGACTATATTGTTATATATGACTAAATATAGTGTTTTCATTATGGAAACAAAGTCATATAGTGTTTTGGAGTCAACACACATTATCAGAAGATCAGAATTTGGCTAAGTACAAAAGACTGGACAGTTAGTAGAATACCAGAAGGTCAGAGCATCGACGTATGTGCGTATGACCTAGTTAAGGTACGCGCCCTTAAAGTTAAGATTGTATGTATGTATTCATGCTAATTCTAAGAGTGCATGATCAGATGAGACCATATGATGAAGATACAGACAGTTGAAGAGGTACAACTAGTGAATGCCAGAACAGAACAAAGTATGCAACTGACTAGTAGTATTTTGTTTAGCGGTTGTAATATTGCTTTGTAAAGGCTATGCACCTATTGTAATCAAGTTGTAGACATGTAATTATTTTTGTATGTAAACACACTTGAGCCAATTCAATTGGAAGCATTGTATGTAATTGGTTATAGGTTGACCTAGTTAATTGTTTTGATAAGCGCATATAAATATGAGATGTGCCCTTTGTAATAAGTATGGAAGTTGTTAGAGAGTAGAGATAAGCAGAGAAAAAGTGTGTGAAGAGTAGTTAAGATTTATTAGATCTTTGTAAGAGTTCAAATCATCAGCACATCAAAGGAACTGATCAGACAAGTAGTGTCACAATGCCAATTCATCCACCAAATATAGTGTGTATTTGAGATCAGAAGGTTGTAGACTTCACCACCTGAGCAATGAGCTCTAGGACAATGTGTCCCCACCCCTACCAGGGTTATTGTAAAAGACTCCTAACAAGGTCTGACCCTTGACAAGGTCATTGTACTAAAATCAATGTAAAGATAACTCCTAACAGGGTTAAAGATCTTCTAACAAGGATCACAAGACACTAGTGTAGTTTATTAGTGGGTGTCAATTCACACCAGGGTTTTTACCTATTTGGGTTTCCCTATAACCATATTGGTGTTATGTGTTGTGTTTATACATCTTGATTATGTTAATGTTCATTTTAGTACTTAAGCATTCAAGTTAAGTTTCAAGAGTAAAAGAAAATATTAAAATATAGTGAACACTGATTCACCCCCCCCTCAATGTTCCCATTCCTAACAATTGGTATCAGAGCTTTGGTCCTTAGCAAAGAATTTTAACCACTTGAGGAGATCATGGATAAGATAGAAATGAAACACCTAAAAAATAATCTTGAAGCTACTCTTGAAGACCTTGACAGATCTAAAAAAGAAATTGAAGAACTAAAATAAAAAGTTAGTGATTCTCAAGAAGTCATCAAAAGACTAAGAAAAGATTTGAAAGATTGTTCAAACAGTGATTTAGGGAAGATGGTAAAAAAGATAAATTAAGAGAACACATCTCTAAAAGATCAGATTGAAGAGTTGGATGAAAAGCTAACTAACAATCAATAAGTTTATGATGAACAAATCAAAGAGAACCTTCAACTGAATGAAGAATTGAGGCAAGAAAACATGGAAATCTTGGAGCTAAGAAACAACAAAGAAAAATTGGAATTTGAGTTAAAAGAAGCAAATAATCACATTGATAAATTACACAAAAGTAAGGATCTGATAGAATCTCATTATATGCTCGGAAGCTTAAAGGAGATACTAGCGACATTGGATTCAATAAAGTACAAAATCAAATTGATGACATGCGAGCAAGGATGAAAGCACCAAAAGACACCACATATGCCAAGAGGACTGAAAGTCAGCTTAAAGACAATACTAAACCATCTAAAGATGAGCGCAAGCCAATAGACTAAACTTGTTATGCATGTAACAAACATGGACATATAGCAAGGAATTGTAAAGAGGTAAGACCTTTCAATGGTTACTGTTATTCATGCAATAAATTTGGTCATAAAGCTATGAATTGTAAAACAAGTAAGAAGAACAAGACTCAACATAATCAGAGAAATCAGAATCAACCAAATGGAAGAAGGTCCCAGAGTATTACATGTCAGATATGTAACTATAATGGTCACTCAGCTAGATAGTGTAAAATGATGACTCATATCAATGCGACGAGGAATTTAAGGCCTCTAGTTATTTGTCACTCGTGTAACAAGGCTAGAGTACACATCTCAAAGTTCTATAGATCAAGAACGCAAAGCCAGGAAAGCCCTAAAAGGCTAGAAGAATTAATTTTGGATACTGAAGGAGAAGTCAAGTTTGTGAAAGCTTCAGAAGATGCGAGCTTGATTTGGATAGAGGTGAAGAAGGATAAGGTTCATGAGAATGTATTGGGTGCATCCACAGTGGATGCACCCTCTACATCTGGATAAATGATCCTCAGGGTCATAGGGGGAGATAATTTATCTCTAGACCCCTGCGCGGCTAGTATACTCACCCTCAGAGTATGCGCCTTTGGATTTAACCTTTTAGAGACTAGCAAAACCTATGTGCAAGAGCACACTACCTGATTGATTGCAGAATGAAAATTGAATATTTTTAGTGAAAGTCTAGTTTACGCGGCAAGCATTAATGGCGGAATTTTTCAATTTAAAGTGCTCAAATACTTGCAGATCATTCATTGCATTAGATTTTGAGTGATTGGAGAGCACAAAAGCCTTAGTAGTTGATTGAGAAGGATTGAAGTGTGATTCACCATCGAAGAAGTGTATTTGATCGGTTGCAGAAGCCCTAATCTATTGCAATGATTCATAAGTCTTTTGGAAACCTAATTGAATCGATAAACAAGTAAGTTATGGCTACTCCTATTGTGTTTGATGTTGTGGAGAAAAAGAGATACATTTTCAAGAGGCACCCTTTGAAATCTACCCTAGATGATTTAGAAGGAGCATTCTCCCGAACCCCTATGGGTGTTATGCCTGCGGAAGACATCAATGCATACATTTACTGTAAGAAGGAATTAGTAGGTCTTGACAAAATTAGAGTGCACAAAGAGACTATGATGAAACCAGATAAAACCTTCCTTGATGAGTTTGCGCAGTTGGAAAACCATCCCATAATTGAATATGCTACGACATATGAGTTTTATGAGTTTGAATGGATAAAGATTTTACTCAGGAAGACCTTGACAAAGCAAGACAAGAAAATATTGCTTTGGGAATTGAGAGTGCATCTGTAGTAGAAGCTAAGGAAGATGATCCTAAGTTAAAGAAGATCAAAGTTGAAAAGTTAGATAATCCAAAGGACAAATAGGACAAAGCAGATGTTACCTCTCCTGCGCCTATGGAAACAATTGATCTTACAGCTCCTCCTAAGTATAAGGAAATTCCTAAGAGGAATAAGGAAATTAGCACTAGTCACCCATTCTCGCGAGCAACCAAAAGTAAGAAGAACACTCAAGCACCTCCACAAGTAGGTTTCAGACCTATTCTTAAAGTGTTGAATACAAGGATTGTTGATGAAGGAAGATTGAATTAGATATGAAATTTTTATGAGATGTACAATGAAATAGACAAATCATAAATTCATGGAATGATCATCAAACATATGATTAAGTTCAAGAAGATAGTCTTGGAACTTAAGACAGTCATTTTGGACAATGTTTGGAATATCTTGGAATCCCTGAAGAAATAGGTTATTGAAGAAGATCTTAGGATAAGGGAAAAGATTCTTGATAAAAGTCTCCCGATGTGTTCCTTAGAAGAGAAAATACTATTGCTAGATCTGGTGAAGCCACACCTAAGAAAAAAGTTGAGAACTCTACACATAATGGATAAAAACTTTGAGTTAACAACCAAAGAGACAGAGAAAGCCTTTGAAAAGGTTTTCTTGAATAGGCACATGTATCCACCTACTGCGCCCATAGCTCAAGTGCCCACAAAGGTAGCCAAGGAGTTAGAGACCAAAAATGTACCATTTACAGGTTCTCAAGATTCAACGCTTGTAGTTGGAACACCCACAAAGGTAGAAAAGTTTGTGCCCATGTCAGAGACACAAAAGGACAACACTATCATTATTGCCAATGTAGAGATTGCTATGGTGGCTACAGATAATGACTTGGACAAGTTTGAAGAGGCCTTTATAAGAACACAAGAGGTTGAAATCCTATGTGAGGACAACTCACCCAAGTTACAAGAAGAGGTACTAATAGAAGATCTAACAAGTAAAGAAGAAGAGAAAGAGATAGATGAAAAAGAAGAAAAGGAAACATAAAAGGAGAAAGGACAAGAAGAAATAAAAGAAAGTGAGAAAATAGATGAGCCATATATTGAGATAACAATCAAAGTAAAGAAAGAAGTAATGGATAGTACTCCTATCACTCCATTACCTTCTATATCATTGTTGTCAAGATTGACACCAGACACCACTAGTTTGGATTGTTGGGGAGAAGAAGACCTGATCAAGATCAGTGTCTTAGCCATGGAGAAAGAAAAGGATAAGCAAGTAATGAGGAACCCCCTATTTGTTGAATCAATCAAAATTTTAAACAACCTACTACCTTCAGACAATAAAGTGTCTAAGGTCCATTTAGTTGATGATGTAAGCACAATTCTTTCAAACTTCAAGACTAATTTTTCTAGCTTGGAAGAATCTACATCCCTAGTTGTAGAAGAGAAATACATGAATAAGAGGCTAAGTGAATTGGTTAGCAACTTTACACTTGACCTAAGTTCACTAAAGACTGGTCAAGTATCTTTGAAGGAGTTTGCAGCAAAGTGTGGGAAAATCATTGCTGATTGTATGAACCAGGATAAGCTGACTGGTGATCATTACAAGAAAATCCAAGAAGCAGAAGAAATGATAGAAAAAGTAAGGAAATCAATATAAGACCCCTCCACTAATGTGAACATGTGCAACAATGTATACCAAGGGAATTTAAACAAGATAGAAAAGGCTGAAAAAGAGATGTCTAAGATAAGGGTAATGCAGACACAGCTCGAGAATGCTCTTGCGCCCTCTCTGGATGTACTTAATCAAAACATCAAGGAGATCGATGCCACCATGGTGACATATGATCAAGGTCCTAGCATAGACTTGGAGAAGATGGAGAAACTACAATATGCCTTATGCACCCATCTACAGATAGTTAATGCACTGATTGCATTCTAGAAGCAAGAGATCCAAAACTTACAAATAGCATATCTGGATGTCCTAACACTGTAAGTACTTGTAGAGATACATTTTTGAAGCACCTTTGTCATTAATATCAAATGGGGAGTAATGTATAGAATATGGAGTCTTACATATATGCAAAGAAGATCTATAGTACAAAGTCTAAGGGAGATATAAGATAAAGTATGTCAAAAAGTTTTTTTGTATTAGGGTACAGTTAGTAACTTTGCCATATTCCTTTGTTACCATCAATGACAAAGGGGGAGATTTTTGGAAAGTTGACTATATTGTTCTATATGACTAAATATATTGTTGTCATTGTGGCAACAGAGTCATATAGTGTTTTGGATTCAGCGCACATTATCAGAAGATCATAATTTGGCTAAGTACAAAAGACTAGACAGTTAGCAGAATACTAGAAGGTCAAAGCATCAACGCACGTGCATATGACCTAGTTAAGGTATGCACCCTTGAAGTTAAGCTTGTATGTATGTATTCATGCTAAGTATAAGAGTGCATGATCAGATGAGACCATATGATGAAGATACAGACAGTTGAAGAGGTACGTCCAGTGAATGCCAGAACAAAACAGAGTATGCAGCTGACTAGTAGTATTTTGTTTAGCGGTTATAATATTTCTTTATAAAGGCTATGCACCTATTGTAATCAAGTTGTAGACATGTAATTATGTTTTTATGTAAACACACTTGAGCCAATTCAATTGGAAGTGTTGTATGTAATCGGTTATAGGCCAACCTAGTTAATTGTTTTGATAAGTGCATATAAATATGAGATGCGCCCTTTGTAATAAGTATGGAAGTTGTTAGAGAGTAGAGATAAGTAGAGTAGAAGTGTGCAAAGAGTAGTTAAAATTTATTAGAGCTTTTCAAGAGTTCAAAGCATCAGTGCATCAAAGGGATTGATCAGACAAGCAGTGTCATAGTGCTAGTTCATCCAATAGATATAGTATGTATCTAAGATCAAAAGGTTGTAGCCTTCACCACTTGAGTAGTGAGCTCTAGGACAGTGTGTCCCCACTCCTAATAGGGTTATTGTAAAAGACTCCTAATAGGGTTTGACCCTTGACAAGGTCACTATACTAAAAGCAATGTAAAGATAACTCCTAACATGGTAAAAGATCTTCTAACAAGGATCACAAGACACTAGTGCAATTTATTAGTGGGTGTCAATTCCCATTGGGGTTTTTACCTATTTGGGTTTCCCTGTAACCATATTGGTGTTATGTGTTGTGTTTATGCATCTTGATTATGTTAATGTTCATTTTAGTACTTAAGCATTCAATTTAAGTTTCAAGAGTAAAAGAAAAGATTAAAATATAGTGAACACTGATTCACCCCCCCCCCTCTTAGTGTTCCCATTCCTAACAAAATCTTCTTCTATGGTATGCAATTTTTTGTGTTCACGAAGTTATCTCATTATTTCCCTTTTCTTCTCTTTCTCTCATTCATGCTCTTTTGACATTAGAGTCTTTGCTTGTTTCCTTGGCATGATGATGATTTCTACATATGAATTCATTACAATTTTAAAATTATAATATCAATCTATTACAATAAGTCAAGTTATAATATCAATCTATTACAATAAGTCAAATTATAATATAAATCTTTTACAGTATGACAAATTATAATATAAATTTATTACAATTATATCAAATTATGTATTGAGCAAGTCTGTATCATACCAATTATAAACCAAAAGACTATTTATTCACATTTCACATGTAAAAAATAAAAACTTACCTCAATCGATAATTTTTGGTGAAGAATGATTGAATTTCACAATTCGATGTTGATTTTTAAATAAAAACATGGTGCAAATTGATATAATATGCTTCTTTGTCACCTTGAACACCATGAATAGTGAATATTTGTCAAAAAAAATGTATAAATTAGACAGTATACATAAAATGTGGGCCTCTTTCATGAGTTTTGTAATGGATAAGACCGTTTATTTTAGTCTTGCATAACGCGTATGCGCTATGCAGGAAATACAAAAGTGGTAAAGGGAGAGAGGGGGGTGACAAGGGGAGAGGGAGGGAGGGAGATGAAAGAGGGTGATGAGAGAGAGAGAGAGAGGTCCTAGGACCATCTATGACTCATTAGGCAACAACAAGTGCACTATGCATGGACTAGATAGAAATCAATCTTCTATATTATCTAAATTCCCAAGGATTCTAAATTATGTAAGGGTTGTGAAGTGTATTTGACACAATAATATGATTATCAAAGGTGTAAAAAACTCCACTTTTTTAATACAAACCATTTATAGTCACTTATTACAATCTATCTCTCTCTCTCTCTCTCTCTCTCTCTTGCTCTAATGCAGGATCATCTTGGGTTCTTGGAAATCCTCTATCACCAAAAAAAGTTAGAGTTATTAGATATGCTCGGTAGCTTCTTTTGTTCTCTCGGTGATGTTTTCCTATTTCCACCGATGGGGCTCAGTTGCTACTCAGTTTCTTCATTCACCGAGTTGGCTTGGTTGGTTCACCGAATTAATTTCTTGTCACTCGGTAATCTTGCTCACCAAGTGGTTTATTTTGGATTTTTGTTGAGGCCAACTTGTGCATTGAATTTTGGTCATGAAGTTAATGTTTACATCAATCATTGAGAAGCGTGTGGACCTAGATATAGTAATTTCTTTCTCCAATGATGGATTTGAAGGCTGACTTGTTTTGGTAGCCTCTTGTATAAATAAATTACTATGTTGTAATTTTAGTGATCAATTTTGAATATAGAAGATAGATTTTAAAAGTTGAATCCTCGCATGAATGAGGACCATTGTATTTGAATTCTATTGATAATTGGCCATAATTGGGAAGGCCTTAAAACCCGACATGTATGAATCTATTGAAGGATAATATATCAAAACCCTACATTCTCTCTCTCCCTATTGTGTTATTTCTTTTGTGTGTTGTTTCTACAAGGGGGTTAGTGATTTGGGTGTGCCTTTGGCCCCTCATCCTGCACTATCTTGCGTCAGGTGGTATTAGAGTGAGGTAGAGATCTAGATCTAAATTTGCAAATTTAGGTCGCAGGTTCCTTCTTTTAAAACCCTAGTTGATATTTGTTGTGGGGTGGTAGATTTTGATCTGACTTGCAATTGTAGAGGGTTTCAAGATGGTTCATGGGAGGTGAGATGAAGATCCAAGATTGGTAGACATGCTCAGACAAATTGCTACTAGGTTAGAAGCGGTTGAGATAGCCCAGCACTAAGGAAGACATCTTGAGGATGTTAGTAATGAAGAAGTTGAAGATGAACAAGGTGAAGAAGAACCTGCAGCTATGATGGATCAAGGTGAAGAAATCATTTTGAAAGCATTGACAAATTTGAAATCTACACCACATTTCAATCCTCTTGAATACAGTGGAAGGTTGGATTCAGATGAGCTAATGGATTGGATAACCAAGATGGAAAAGTATTTTGAACATGAAAATGTCCCTGAGGAAAAGAAGGTTAAGATTGCAAGCACAAAGTTGAAGAGTCATGCATCCTTATGGTGGGAGAATCTACAATTGGATAGAAAGAGGAAAGGAAGAGACAAAATCAAGGTATGGAATAAGATGATAAATAAATTGAAAGGTAAGTTCTTACCTTATGATTATCAGATTAACCTAATTAGGATAATACAAAGTTTGAGGTAGAAAGATAGATTGGTAAAAGAATATACTGATGAATTATATAGATTAGATATCAAATTTGGATATGTTGAGGATCAAGTGGAAAGAATTGCTAGGTACCTGAAGGGGTTAAGAGTTTCTATTCAAGATGAAATTAGTTTGGTCAAGTTGGAAAACATTGAAGAAGCTTATCAGTTTGCCTTGAAAGCTGAGGAGAAATTAAACAAAAGACACGAGCAAAGACAAAGAGGAAGAGGTGGTAGATTCCCTAGAGGAAGAGGTAGATCTTATGGTGAAAACAATATATCTGATCAAGACAAAACAAATTTGGATAAAGGAAAGACCGAGTGGAAAGATGAAAGTTATTCTAGAGGTAGAAACAGTAACTACCGAGGTGGTTATAACAAAGGTGGATTCTAAGGAACTTGTTACAATTATGAAGAAGAAGGACATAGGTCATTTGAGTGTACACATGCAAGTACGAAGGTAGGTAATAGTAGAAATTATTTGGTGCAAGAAGACTCATCGAATGAACCAATGAAGGAAAATAACTTGATGGTCAGGAGAGCACTATAGAGTTAAAGTAATAAGGAAGATCCGATAAGGAAAAGTTTGTTCAAGACCAAATGAAAAGTTGGTGATGAAGTGTGGAAGGTAATCATTGATAGTGGGAGTTTAGAGAATTTGGCATCTAAGGAAATGGTTGCAAAGTTGTAGTTGGAAAGGGTGAAACACCTAAGACCCTATCAAATTTCATGGATCAAGGATGAGAATACACTATTGGTAAGTGAACGATGTTATATGAATTTGAAGATTGGAAAGTACTAAGATAAAGTGCTATGTGATATCATGCCTATGGATTGTTGTCATATTTTGTTGGGTAGACCTTGGCAATATGATAGACATGCTATATATGATGGGATATTGCATTAATATACTATTTGGGCTTATGGGAGAAGACAAATCTTGTTTCCTTTGATTGAAAAATATGTTATTAATGTTTGTACATCTTTCAAAGTTTGTTTGATGGAAGGAAGAAAGTTTGTTAAGGATTGAAAGAAGAATGATGTGTATTTTGTTGTGATTCCTAACAAACTGAGTGAAGTGGATAACATCCCTAAAGAGGTTGATAAGATACTCACCGAGTACAGAGAGATCATTTATGATAATGTACCTAATGGTTTACCACTAAAGAGAAGCATTGATCATTGTATGGATCTGATTCCTGGATCTAGTTTACCTAATAAGGCAACACATCAGCTAACACCTACCAAGAATCAGGAATTTAACCGACAAATCCAAGAATTGTTTTAGAAAGGTTTGATCCGAGAAAGTTTAAGTCCATGTGTAGTACCAACTATATTGGCACCTAAGAAGAATGGAGAATGGTGAATGTGTACTGATTCTAGAGAAATCAACAACATAATAGTGAAATATAGGTTTCCTAAACTGAGAATGGATGAAATAATGGATAGTTTGATTGGAGCAAAGTATTTTCCCAAAATTGATTTGAAAAGTGGATATCATCGTATCAAAATTAGAGAAGGTGATGAATGGAAGACTACTTTCAAAACAAGAGAAGGTTTGTATGAGTGGTTGGTTATGCCTTTTGGTTTAACAAATGCACCGAGTACTTTTATGAGATTGATGAATGAGGTTTTGAACAAATTCTTGGGTAAATTTTGTAAGGAAACTCAGGTGCGGAAACAACTTCCTACACTAATCTCTATAGGAGAGTATTGTGCAAATTCTTATAAATCCTTACAATTTTAGATTCGTTAAAGACTTTAACAAAGATATTACAACCACATACCATGTATACAGAAAAATAGAGAATGACACAAAGATATACCCTGGGGAAACCTTTCGGTAAAAACCCCAGCACTCCAAAACCTACACAATGTATTGATCAAAACTATTACAGCTTACAATACACTTGCAATGCAAGTTCTTTCAAAAGATTTCTAAACCATTGAAGACAAATCATGACAGCATAAAAACATTCCAACCATACACTCACATCACATCTCTTCACAACCCTAAAAAAGCTTATATCATATGCTTCACTTTTTAGGGCTACTCCCAAAGATAACCGTATTAGGGTTTTACCATTCTCTGAGAAAATAGGAAGAGTGTATTAGGGCTACTCCCAAAGATTGGGGAAGAGTGTACAGTACTCAAATTTATCAATTGCCACATGTCTTCACCTGTCATTGAATCTTCCTGACATAGCTCTTACGTTCATAGGAAGCCGTCATAACCGTTTTAGCCATGATCTCCTTACACACAATTCAAGATGCTAACACATCAACATTATTTGGAAGAAATACATTTTACAAAACAAATAATAAGAATAGGAATTATCCAAGGTTGAGACACCTTATTCCTAACATTCTCCTACTTGTCGAACACCTTGTAAGAGCAACAAGAACATAACAGGAACTAACCGCTATAAGCCAAAAGGCCCATAGACTCCAAACACCATCTAAACTTCTCAGTGCCCACTGGTTTCATTAATGCATCTGCAACATTCTTCACAGTATCTACCTTCTCCAAATTTACCTTTCCATCTTCCACCATATCTCTCACAAAATGAAACTGCACATCAATGTGCTTCGATCTGGCATGGAAAGTTGGATTCTTTGCAAGGAAAATAGCACTCTGACTGTCACACCAAATAGTAATGTATTCTGAATCAACACCAACATCAGAACAGGATCTTCTAAGCCAAATGGCTTCTTTACAAGCATGAGTAGCAGCCATGTACTCAGCTTCTGTAGTGGACAAAGCAACCACAAGTTGTCGCTTACTCATCCAACTAATGGCACCACCAAACATAGTGAACACATAAGCACTGGTGGATCTCCTACTGTCAATATCACCTGCCCAATCTAAATCCACAAACCCATGAATACAAACTGAATGTGGAGATCTAGAAGAGTTACCATGATAACATATGGAGTAATCTGATGTACCCCTCAAATATCTGAATACTCCCTTAACTGCATCCCAATGTACCCATCCAGGGTTAGCCATAAACTGACTCAGGACTCCCACTACTTGGGCAATGTCTGGTCTAGTACAGACCATAGCATACATAAGACTACCAACTGCACTAGCATAAGGTACTCTACTCATGTCCTCCACCTCACTAGGAGATTTTGGACAATCATCTACAGATAACTTTGTTCCCATGGAAATAGGAACACATAGTGGTCTACAATCTACCATGCTGAACTTGTCCAACACAGACTTCACATACTTACTTTGACTCAACCAAAGTTTTCTGTTAGACCTGTCTCTATTGATTTCCATACCCAAGATGTACCTAGCTACCCTAAGATCTTTCATCTCAAACTGTGCTGACAACTGAGATTTAAAATAAAAAATCATACCCTTACCCTTCCCAAACAACAACATATCATCAACATATAATGCAACAATAAGAAGGTGATCATTTTCAACTCTGAAATAAACACAATGATCTGATTTTGATCTTACAAATCCAATTGACAACACAAAGGCATCAAACTTAAGGTACCACATCCTAGGAGATTGCTTCAAACCATATAGAGATTTCTTTAACCTACAAACTAAGGATTCTTTACCTTTAACAATGTAGTGCTCAGGCTGTGACATATAAATCTCTTCCTCCAAATCACCATGAAGGAAAGTTGTCTTCACATCCATCTGTTCTATCTCTAAATCATATGATGCAGCAAGAGATAATAGAAATCTAATGGATGTCAACTTTGCAATAGGAGAGAATATTTCACCATAATCTATTCCCTCTACCTGTGAATACCCCTTTGCAACCAATCTAGCTTTGTACCTTTCAACACTGCCATCTGCACAAAATTTCTTCTTGAACACCCATTTACAGCCAACAGATTTTCTCCCTTTAGGCAAAGGTACAAGGTCCCAAGTTTTGTTTTTCTCCAATGAAGCCATCTCATCATCCATAGCCTCAATCCAGGAACCTGCATCTTCCATGCCCAAAGCCTCTTTCACAGATCTAGGCTCATCAGTGTTAGTAATCAAAGCAAAGGCACAACTGGAATCTAACATAGAATAACCAAACCTTTCTGGTTGCTTTCTTTCTCTTGTGGATCTCCTCAAGGGTTGTGGTTGAGGTTGTTCTTCCTCTTCTTTTGAACTATCAGAGCTGCTAGAGCTCTCCTCATCATTAGGCCCAACATGGTCTCTCTGTTCAGTCTTCTCAGGGGTAGGAGGCAACTGAACAACATCTTTTTCATTTTATTTTTCATCTGGTTGTAGCACAATAGGAGAAGATGTTAGCTCTCTGAAAATAAAATTTCTACTATACAACACCTTACTAGTCACAGGATCCCAAAGCTTGTATCATTTCACACAAGCACTGTATCCGATGAAAATACATTTAATAACTTTGTTTTCCAACTTAGATCTTTTCTCCTTTGGAACATGTGCATAAGCTTCACAACCAAAAACAAGAAGATGTCTAATTGAAGGCTTCTTACCAGACCACACCTCCATGGGTGTCTTACCAACAAGGGCTGACGTAGGAGATCTGTTAACCAGATAGCAAGCAGTGGCCACAGCTTCGGCCCAAAACCTTTGTTCTAAACCAGCTCCACTAAGCATACTCCTAGCCTTCTCCATCAATGTCCTGTTCATTCTCTCTGCAACTCCATTTTGCTATGGGGTATAAGGAGTTGTCTTATGCCTCTCGATACCTTGTTCTTTACAAAACTGTTCAAACTCTGCTGAGCAAAACTCACCACCATTGTCAGTTCTCACACACTTAATCTTCTTACTAGTCTGATTCTCTACAAGAGCTTTAAATTCCTTGAACCGACTAAAGACTTGTGTCTTACTTTTAAGGAAATAAATCCACGTCCTTCTACTGTAATCATCTATGAAAGATACAAAGAATACAGACTTGGAGATTGAAGGAACTTTTACAGGACCAAATACATCAGAATGAATAAGATCCAAAACATCAGAAGATTTGTGAGAACTAGAGTAAAACTGAACATGATTTTGTTTACCATAGACACAGTGTTTGCAGAAGTCGAACTCAAGATTGCAATCATTTAACCCCTCAATAAGATTTTTATTTGTCATGGTTCTGAGACCCTTTTCACCAATGTGGCCAAATCTCATATGCCACAACATTGTCTTTTCTATAGGAAGCTTGCCTTCCAAAGTGTTTGCACTACCATCAGAACCAATAGCCACAAACTTCTTCATTGCTTGTTCAGATGGTGAGGATGAAGAACTATTACATAGAGGAATACATGCATCTAGCTGAAATAAGGTACCTCTCCTAGTACCCCTTGCAAGCACTATCGATCCTCTCATCATCTTGCATCCTTCTTTTGAAAAAATAACTTGCACACCTACATCATTCAGCATACTTACAAATAATAGGTTTCATGCCAAACCCAAAATGTGCATAACTCCGTTGATTCCCTTTACTCATCCATCAAGAAATTTGATAGTGACCCTTCTGCATCCAACTATCTTTAGGTGAGAATCATCACCCAAGTACACCTTTCCACCATCGAACTCATCATATTTTGAGAACCAGTTTCGATGAGAGGTCATGTGAAAAGATGCACCCGAGTCAACCAACCACACATCATCAGATGCATGGGCTGCCAAAGCTACGATGAATGCATCGCCATCTTCTTGAGATCTTTTTGAAGCTGAATTTGAACCTTTCTTCTTCTTCGGCTCTTTGCAGTCTTTACGAAAGTGCCTAGATTTATCACAGTTCCAACATTTTTCCTTGGACTTATTGGAAGTCTTTGACTTCCCACGGGATTTAGATCTACCCTTATTGTTAGACTTATTGTCATTTTTCTTCCCTCTTTCAGTGGATCTCCCATGAACAGCAAGGGCTTCTTTTTTCAAAACAGAAGCCTTTCTCCGCATCTCCTCTAATAGCAGTGAAGACACCACATCATCCATTTTGAAGGTGACTAATGTGCTTCTGAGAGCCATCACAAGATGGTCCCATGAATCCAGTAAAGAACACAAAAGTGTGTAGCAACGATCCTCCTCCTCTAACTTGACACTAGCTGATGTCAACTGTGTAGCCAATAGACTAAATGCATTTAAATGATCTGTTAAGGATCCACCTTCCTCCATTCACAGAGAGTACAACTTCTTCCTTAAGAACAACTTGTTCACTAGAGATTTGGCCTGATACACGGCCACAAGTCTTTCCCACAAACTATTTGCGGTTTTCTCATCTAGAACATTCAGAAGAACTGCATCGGTTAAACAGAGTCTTATGAGACCCTTAGCTTTATGGTCTTTGATATCCCAATCTGCTTGAGCTATAGTTGCTGGTCTTGTAGCATTTGAAGTCGCTTCCCATAGGTCACGATCTTTTAACATGTCTTCCATTTTGAGTTTCCACAACTCAAAATTAGTGCCATTAAATTTCTCCACCTCCATTCTTCCATATAATGAACTTGCCATCTCAATCTGCAAATAAGATTCAGAATGCTCTGTAAAAAACTCCCACTCAAACTTGAGATCAGCTCAAAAAACCCTACCCAACAACTAGGATCAAAAGTTGATCAAGCTTTGATACCACTTGTAAGGAAACTCAGGTGCGGAAACAACTTCCTACGCTAATCTCTATAGGAGAGTATTGTGCAAATTCTTATAAATCCTTACAATTTCAGATTCGTTAAATACTTTAACAAAGATATTACAACCACATACCATGCATACAGAAAAATAGAGAATGACACAAAGATATACCCTGGGGAAACCTTTCAGTAAAAAGCCCAGCACTCCAAAACCTGCACAATGTATTGATCAAAACTATTACAGCTTACAATACACTTGCAATGCAAGTTCTTTCAAAAGATTTATAAACCCTTGAAGACAAATCACGACAACATAAAAACATTCCAACCATACACTCGCATCACATCTCTTCGCAACCCTAAAAAAGCTTATATCATATGCTTCACTTTTTAGGGCTTTACCATTCTCCGAGAAAATAGGAACCCCAAAATTTTTTTTGGGCCAATGCCCCGAACCCCATGATTGGGGAAGAGTGTACAGTACTCAAATTTATCAGTTGCCACATGTCTTCATGATGCAGGAGCATCCTGGGTGTAAGAGCAATCTTGCATCACCCAAAAATATTTTTGTTTTTGTATTCAATAAGGGCTATCTTGTGCAGAGTTGCTATTTATGGAAACTTGCTATTTTTAGTAAGTTTGTCTTACGATCTCGGAATGTCTGATTTTACATATGGAGGTTCATCTCAGTCATATCAGCCTGCCAGCAAAGTTTCATGGCTAGATCAGGTGTAGTTTTGAAGATATTGAAGATTTTCGATATTGGCAGCAGGTTACAGAAACTTCGAACTCAGTTTTGAAGGCTTTAGAGGCCCCGGATGAGGTTGAAATTTTGGGTGACGGGCACTTTGCATAGGTCAAGCCTGTAGAGTGCTTCGTGGCATTTCCAGAATGGGGTTATAATAGCCAATCGGGTCAATGGGCGATGACTTATGGTCTTCGGAAGTTGGGTCACCTGAAATGGCAAAAAATAATTTTTCTTCAAAATTTCTGTTTGGGTTTCAAAACTCATTTTGAGCCAACTTTGAAGTAATAAATTGTAAAATAAAATAATTCTAAGTTTGGTCGGCCCTAAGGGCAAAATTTCTAGAACCTTCTCGGGTGGTGGAAATTGCCTATATAAAGAAGGCCCGTAGTGTTGTCTAGGGCAGTTCTGGGTAGTAAATCTGGGTATTGATTCGAGGATTTTTCCTACAGAATATTGTAAGGGAATGCCCATGTGGCTTTGCATATTGTAATTTTGAAAGTTTGTAATTCCACATTTGTGGAGATAATAAGAAGCCAATTTTCTGTTCTTGCATATTATTGTTGTTGTTTCTCTATTTTTGTTATGTGTTTGTGGTACTAAGGGGAGCACCCTTCATCACTTCACCTATCATTGAATCTTCCTGACATAGCTCTTACGTGTCATAGGAATCCATCATAACCATTTTAGCCATGATCTCCTTACACACAATTCAAGATGTTGACACATCAACATTATTTGCAAGAAATACATTTTACAAAACAAATAATAAGAATAGGAATTATCCAAGGTTGAGACACCTTATTCCTAACAAATTTGTGATGGTATATCTAGATGACATTTTGGTATTTAGTAAGACCTGAGAAGAGCATTTATTGCATATTAAATAGGTATTGCAGAGATTGAAAGAAGAAAAGTTGATTAATTTGAAAAAGTATTCCTTCATGAAAGAAGAGATTGTGTATTTGGTATTTGTGATTTCAGATGATGGTTTGAAAATGGATCCTGAGAAGGTTGAAGCTATTTTGAATTGGCCTACACTTGAAAATGCTAGTGAGGTAAGATCATTTCATGGTTTAGCAAGTTTTTACCGAAAGTTCATTAGAAATTTTAGTTCAATTTTTAATGTTATGACTGACACTATGAGAGGAGATAACAGAGAATTCAAGTGGACACATGGAGCTGATAAAAGTTTTGAGACCTTCAAGTAGAAGGTTGATGAATTACTTGTGATGGCTTTACCTAATTTCAATAAGATATTTCAAGTTGAATGTGATGCAAGTGGTAGTGCAATAAGAGCTATGTTGAGTCAAGAAGGTAAACCTGTTTCTTTCTTTAGTGAGAAGTTGAATGATGGAAATAAGAAATATTTTGTGCATGATCAAGATTTCTATGCTATTGTGTTAGGAATAGTCCCAAGAGATAACTAAGAGGGGGGGGGGGGGTGAATTAGTTATCTACAAGTTTAAATTATTTATCCAATTAAGTGTACTTAAACATAAAGCATAAATAAAATGAAAGAACACTTGAACACAACACCAATATTTTGGTTACAGGGAAACCCAAATAGGTAAAAAACCCGGTGGGAATTGACACCCACTAATAATCTACACTAGTTTTTTATGATCTTTGTTAGAAGATCCTTAACCCTATGAGGAGTTGCTTTACAATATATTTAGTATAGTGACTTGGTCAAGGTTCAGACCCTATTAGGAGTCTTTTACAATTAGCCTTGTTAGGGGTGAGGATGCATTGTCTGAGAGCACACTGCTCAAAGGGGTGAAGGCTACAACCTTCTGAATAACAGATACACACTATATCTGGATCTTGGTGAACTACACTTTGACCTGCTATCTGGATCAGTTCCAATCTATAGCACAAACACTTTACTTGGTCACATAGACCTTCTGTTGATGGCTCAACACTTTGCACACTCTGCTCTACTCTTCACAATCAAATTTGAACCACACTTTAGAAATCACAAATGACTCCCTATAAATATCTTTCCTCTAAATGATATAATCAAGTCAACCTATTAGAACCACCTTGAAATCATATTAGAGAAACCATAACATACTCCAATAATAATTCTATCAGCTTTACTAAGCACGCAACACAATCTGGGACCTGTCCAATATTAACAAGTGTAGATGCATGTTACACACTATCGGCTCTACCAAAGTAACTGACACTTTCTTCACAAGATGAATTACATCATGCACTCTTAACCAAACATTAATAACTCTTCTCCAAGCACTAATCTAAGGGTGCATACCGAAATGATAGGCGCAACTCTAGAACCAATAAAATCTCTGTCGGCTCTTCTGAATAAACACAGGAAGCTGCTACTGCTGAATAGTGACTACATAACTTCACTTCTACTGACCATCATACTCTGCATCCATAAATGTAACATCACTAACATGTCTCCATCACATATCCAAATGTGCAAGACTCCATGATAACTGTATGGACAATCATTCACCGAACACTGCCTGTAACTCTATCAGGAACACTGCTGACACACACTGCTATATAATTATCTGTACTAATAGTTAACCTTTGTGTCCATGATATTATGCTAATAACATGTCCATGTTGTATATACCAAAAGCTTATTGTATAAGTCTTCCATGCATTCTACTTACCATATGTTGTCATTAATGACAAACATACAGTCAGCACTTGCTTGCTGGAAAATCTCCAACAATCTCCCCCTTTGGCATTGATGGCAACATATGGAATGAAAAACACCACCAACCCAAATGAACATTTCTTTTATAACATTCTCCATTTCCTCAATTGAACTGCTTCCATAACTAAATACTACTCCCCCTTAGTATATTACTCCTTCTTTTACTTATGTTTTTCATGACTATATATTACTCCCCCTTTGACATCAATGGAAAAGGGCGCCAAATAGTTTAAGCACCAATACTATTCCTGAGGTAGAGTAGTCAACCATGCATCAGTCCCTGAGGACTAATGCTCTTTCTTCTTTCTTCCAAGCAGAATCAGGGAAGGGAATTACTCCCAACTTCTCCCTGAGATACTCAAAAGTATCCTTTGGCAAGGGCTTTGTGAATATGTCTGCTAGCCGATCTTTAGTACTCACATAGTCCAACTTAACTTCTTTCTCTGCTACTTTCTCTCTTAGGAAGTGATACTTGATCTCAATGTGTTTTGTCTTTGCATGCATCACAGGGTTTTTTGACATATTTATAGTGCTAGTGTTATCACAATGTATAACAATAGGATAGTCAATCTGAATTCCAAAATCCTTTATCATTCCGATTGATCCAAACAATTGTAGAATAATTTAGGGCTACTGCAACATACTTCGGTTCATGTTGTTGACTGAGAGATACAATTTTGCTTCTTTCTTGTCCAAGTGACAAGTCCATCACCAAGAAACACTGCTCCTCCTGATGTACTCTTTCTATCATCAACGCATCCTGCCCAATCTGCATCAGTATATACATGAAGGTCAACATTTTCTGAATTGGGATACCATAGACCATAGTCTGTAGTGCCTTGCAAGTATCTAAATATTTTTTTTACTGTCATGAGGTGACTTTATTTAGGCTCTGCTACAAATCTTCCAACTATGCCAACTACATTGGAAATATCAGGTCTAGTTTGAGTAAGATAAATGAGTTTTCCAATCATAGACTTGTACAATGTTATATCTACTACTGGTGAGTCATCTTCTTTTGTAAGCTTGCATCCAATTATCATAGGTGTCCCTACTAGCTTGCAATCATCTATCTTGAATTTATTTAATATCTCTTTCACATACTTGGACTGATTAATGAAAATACCTTTCTCTGTCTGTTGTACATTCAATCCCAAAAAGTATTTGATAGGTCCAATCATGCTCATCTCAAATTTTCTCTGCATCTCTTTAGCAAATTCAACACTAAGTTTGTCATTACCTCCAAAGATAATGTCATCAACAAATATAGATACAAGTAGTAAACCTTTAGATGTCTCTCTTATTAATAGATTACAGTCTGCTTCTCCTTTCTTGAATCCAATTTTAGTTAGATATCCATCAAGTCTCTCATACCATGCTCTAGGGGCTTGCTAAATTCCATAGAGGGCTTTCTTCAATCTGCATACCATATCAGGTCTATCTGATAGGCTGAATCCTTCTGGCTACTCAATGTATACTTATTCTTTCAATTCTCCATTCAAGAATGCTGACTTGACTTCCATCTGATAGAATTTAAAGTTTTTGACTGTTGCATAAGCTAGAAATAACTTAATAGCTTCTAATCTACTCATAGGTGCAAATGTGTCTGAATAATCAATGCCTTCTCTTTGCGCATATCCCTTACATACTAACATTGCTTTATTTCTTACTACTATACCATCTTCATTCATATTGTTTATGAATATCCATTTTGTTCCAATCACATTCTTATCACTAGGTCTTGGGACCAGTTCCCAAGTATCATTCTTGATAATCTGATCTAGTTCTTCTTTCATAGCATCATGCCAATCTGAATCATTACATGCATCTTCAACACTTAAGGGTTCAATCTAAGATAGTAAACATATTGCCTCATTGCTAGCTGAATTATTTGCTTGTGATCTTGTTAATAATTTTCTGCTCTGATCTCCAATGTTGTCATTCTTGGAATGATTTCTAGATGTAAACTTTGGAACTTTAGGTGATACTATCTCATCTTCCTTTTGAGTTTCTTCTTCACTTGATTCAGGGTCATTGAACAATACATTGATACTGTCAAACATCTCTTCAACAACTGTCTCACTAGTGGAAGGTCTAGGTTCTTCTTCAATCATAGGTGAGTAATCATGATATCTTTCTTGAACCATAAACTTTTCATCAATCTTAACATGAGCACTTTCAATGATCTTCTTCAATCTCAACTTAAAACATCTATAAGCTTTACTTTTAGTAGAGTAACCAAGAAAAATACCTTCATCACTTCTTGCATCAAACTTGCCTACTGCTTCATTCCTCTTGATGTAGCACTTGCTTCCAAAGATTATGAAGTATTTCACTGTGGGAACATTACCAAACCATAGCTCAGAAGGTTTCTTGTCTGCTTTGGGCCTTAATTGTATTCTATTGATTGTATATATTGTTGTATTAACCACATCTCTCCAATAGGTGTGTGCAACTTTTACTTCAATCATGATGGTGTGCGCTGTGTCAAGGATGATCCTATTCCTTCTCTCTGCAATCCCATTCTACTGAGGTGTTCTAGGTGCACTTAACTGTCTCTTTATGCCATGTTCTTCATAGTACTCATAGAATTTGTTAGAGGTGAATTCTCCTCCTCTATTTGACCTTAGACATTTTATCTTAAGTCTAGATTCATTCTCAACCTTAGCTTTGAATATTTTGAACTTCTCAAATGCTTCTGAATTATCTTTCAAGAATGCAACCCACATCATTCTAGAATAATCATCTACAAACAAAATGAAATACCTTTCACCATAGTATGATCTTGTTTGAGTTAGTCCACATAAGTTTGTATGAATCAGATCCAACTTGTTCTCTGTTGAGTTATGCTTTCTCCTGAATGAATTCCTCACATGCTTTCCCATTACACATTCCCTGCATATAGTATCAATTGGCTTTTCTATGCAAGGTAGGTCTCTAACTACCTTAACATTACTGATCTTAACTATGTTATCAAAGTTGATATGACATAGTCTTTTGTGCCATAGCCAACTGTCATCTACTTTAGCAACAAAACAACTTGCTTCTAGATTAAGTGAAAAATGTTACCTTTAGTCTTTGATCATGATGCAATTATTTCTCCTTCTTTGTTGTTAATGATACACTTGTTTCCATTGAACTCCAATCTGTAGCCTTTGTCAAGAAACTACCCGACACTTAGTAGGTTATGTTTCGAACCATCAACATAAAGAATATCATCAGTGCTATTCTTTCCATCCAGGGTGATGGCTCCTCTACCAATGATAGGTTTAGGAGTGTTATCTCCAAATCTAACCATGCCTCCTTTGTATCTATCCAAATGAATAAATATATCTTTGTCACATGTCCTGTGATGTGAGCAACCATTGTCAATGATCCAATCTGTCCTAATGTCTACTTGTGAAATCAGTGCTAACTCTTGTGAATTATTTTCATCTTCAAGAGAAGTGAATCCAATCTCCTCTTCTCCTAATTCTTCATCTGATACTCCATCTCCAACATAGTAGCATTCCTTTGAATACTTAGGCTTGTAGTTATTGTTGAACTTTTTAACTCTTGTAGGACACTTAGATGCAAAGTGACCAATCTTATTACATGAAAAACATTTGAATGGTAATTGACCTTCATATTTTCCTTTTCCTTTCTTTTCTCTTTTAGCAATCATAGCAATGGAATCATCTATTGTTTTCTCTTCACCATCATCATCAAAATTACCAGAGGTGTTTGTAGATTTCTTACCATGGACTGATGCTTTGAAGACTGTTTCACTTTTAAGTTCTGTCTTCAATCTTGAAATCTCAAAAGCTGAAATTTTGTCGATCAATGTCTCTCTTTTGAAATTTGATGTAAGCTGCATGGTCTCATCAAGTATGTTGATCTTGTTTTCATACTCTTATATGAGAGTGGTCATCAATTTATCCATAATGTCTTCTTCCGAGATCTCTCCACCATTGTTCCTGATTCTTACAACTGCTTCATTAATCCTTTGGTTGTAAGCTATGATGTTCTCTTTAGGTAGCATCCCTAATGCATTGTATCTTTTCTTCCAAGTTTTTCTGTGCGCATCCTTTTCTTGTTTATCTCCTTCAAAAATGTCTTCTAGGTGCTTCCATATCTTGTAGGATGTGCCTATTTTCTTTATCTCAGAAAACTCACTATCAGATAGGGTGCTGATAAGGGCTTCTTTTTCTATTGCATTTTGATGGAACAAATCCTTCTACTTTCTTGTAGCATCATCCTTTGCAAGATCTGCTAGAGAGGGGATTTCAACTTCCTTGATAACCACTTCAAAAACTTCAAAAGCAATGCACTGCAAATGTGTCATCATCTTGTTCTTCCAATCAAGATAATTCTCTCTATCAAACTTAGGACTGTATTTTCTAAAGAATTCCATTTGATCAACCTCAAATTGTTAAACTTTCTCTCTGGGGCACTTGGCTCTGATACCAATTGTTAGGAATAGTCCCAAGAGATAACTAAGAGGGGGGGGGGGGGGGGTGGGGTGGGGTGAATTAGTTATCTACAAGTTTTAATTCTTTATCCAATTAAGTATACTTAAACATAAAGCATAAACATAATGAAAGAACACTTGAACACAACACCAATATTTTGGTTATGGGGAAACCCAAATAGGTAAAAACCCCAGTGGGAGTTGACACCCACTAATAATCTGCACTAGTGTTTTATGATCCTTGTTAGAAGATCCTTAACCTTTTTAGGATTTGCTTTACAATATATTTAGTACAGTGACCTAGTCAAGGGTCAGACCCTGTTAGGATTATTTTACAATTAACCCTATTAAGGGTGAGGATGCACTGTTCGAGAACACACTTCTCAAAGGGGTGAAGGCTACAACCTTCTAAATAATAGATACACACTATATTTGGATCTTGGTGAACTGTGCTTTGACCTGCTATCTAGATCAATTCCAATCTATAGCACAAACACTTTTCTTGGTCACATAGACCTTCTGCTGATGGCTGAACACTTCACACACTCTGCTCTACTCTTCACAATCAAATTTGAACCACACTTTAGGAATCACAAATGACTGCCTATAAATATCTTTCCTCTAAATGATATAATCAAGTTGGCCTATTAGAACCACCTTGAAATAATATTAGAGAAACCATAACATACTCCAATAATAATTCTGTCGGCTCTACTAAGCACGCAACACAAACTAGGACCTGTCCAATATTAATAAGTGTAGATGCAAGCTACACACTGTCGGCTCTACCAAAGTAATTGAAACTTTCTCCACAAGCCAAATTACATCATGCACTCTTAACCAAACATTAATAACTCTTCTCCAAGCACTAATCCAAGGGCACATACCGAAATGATAGGCGCAACTCCAGAACCAATAAAATCTCTATCGGCTCTTCTGAATAAACATAGGAAGCTGCTACTAATGAATAGTGACTGCATAAATTCACTTCTACTACTCATCAGGCTCTGTGTCTATTAATGTAACATCACTAACATGTCTCCATCACATATCCAAACATGCAAGACTCCATGATAACTGTACAGATAATCATTCACCAAACACTGCCTGTAACTCTGTCAGGAACACTGCTGACACACGCTACTATATAACTGTATGTACTAATAGTTAACCTTTTTGTCCATGATATTATGCTGATAACATGTCCATGCTATATAAATTAGAAGCTTACTTTATAAGTCTTCCACTCATGCTACTTACCATATGTTGTCATCAATGACAAACATATAGTCAACATTGGCTTGCTGACAAATCTCCAACATATTGTTCAAGCCCTAAAGAAATGGAGACATTATTTGATACTGAGTGAATTTGTGTTGTATACTGATCATAAGGCTTTACAGTATTTAGGTAGTCTGAATAAGTTGAATCATAGACGTATGAAATGGGTTTACTATCTGAAGAGTTATACATTTGTGATAAGACATAAGAGTGGAGTCACGAACCAAGTTTCTGATGCATTGAGTAGAAGAAGATCTTTGATGATTGAGATGAGAATTGAAGTTCTTGGTTTTGATGACATGAAAGATTTGTATGAAACTAACCTTGATTTTTCTAAGCCATGGAAAAAGTGCAGAGCACCTATTCAAGATCAACCGAGTACTAAATGGGAGGACTACTTCATTCAAGAAGGTATGTTGTTTAAAGGTATTCAGTTGTGTATACCGAGAGGATCAATGAGAACTAATTTGATGAAGGAGAAACATAGTAGTGGTTTGGCTAGACATTTTGGTATTGACAAAACATTGAATTTTCTTAAGGAGAAATACTTTTGGCCACAATTGTATAAGGATGCTTAGAAATTTATGAAAAGTTGTGGAGTTTGTCAAGTTGTAAAGGGAGCAAGTCAGAATACTGGATTGTATACACCAATTGTTGTTTGTGAGAAACCTTGGATTGATATCAGTATGGATTTTGTTCTTGGCTTACCAAAGACAGTAAGATGTAATGATTCTATATTTGTTGTTGTGGATAGATTTTATAAAATGGAACATTTAATACCCTATAGAAAAACATTAGATGCAGTGCATATAGAAGATATTTTCTTTAAGAAAATCCTCAAATTGCATGGATTACCAAGGAGTATCATCTCTAACAGAGACAATAAGTTTGTTGGATACTTTTGGAAGACTCTTTGGAAAAAGGTGGGTACTGAGTTAAGGTATAGTTCTACATTTCACCCACAAACTGATGGATAGATAGAGGTTGTAATAGAAGTTTGGGTAATTTTTTGAGATGCTAATTTGGAGATAAACCAAGTAATTGGGATTCTATGTTGGCACAAGTAGAGTTTGCATACAATAATTCAGTGAATAGGAGTACTAGAAAAATACCTTTTGAGATTGTTAATGGCATACAATCGAGAGGTATATCAGACTTAAAAGACATTGTTGGTGAAGAAAAGAAAAGTGTTGAAGGAGAAGAATTTTTTGAATTCATGAAGACATTGCATGAGAAAGTGAAACATAAGCTAGAGAATAGTAATCATAAATACAAGGACATAGAAGATAGATCAAGAGGACATAAGAATTTTGCAGTGGGGGATAAAGTAATGGTACATTTGAAGAAAGGCAGATTTCCTATTGGAACCTATGGAAAATTGAAAAAGAATAAATTTGGTCCCCGCAAGATATTGAGAAAATTTGACAGTGGAAATGTTTATAAGATTGAGTTACTTAATGACATGGATATCTCACCTATATTCAACATTGCAGACTTATATGAGTATCAAGAACCTAATGAAGAAGTGACAGTACCGAATGATTATCCTAAGAAGTAGATAGAAGAAGTGGAGTAGATTTTGGTACAAAGAGTTGGCAGAAGCACAAGAGGAAACGAGTACATGGAATATCTGGTAAAGTGGAAGAACATACCAATTGAAGATCGTTCATGGATTACACAATCTGAGTTGGATTCAGCTTAGGTTGTACCTATTGCATGATTTGGAGAATAATCTCAAAACAACCCTAGGTATCTAATGTAGGAGCATCTCAGGTTCTCGGCAATCATGTGTCACCAAAAATAAGTTAGAGTTGTTAGATATGCTCAGTAGCTGCTTTTGGGCTCTTGGTGATGTTTTCCTATTTCCACTGATGGGGCTTGATTGCTACTCGGTTTATTCATTCACCGAGTTGGCTTAGTTGGTTCACCGAGTTAATTTCTTGTCACTCGATAAACTTTCTCACCGAGTGGTTCATTTTGGATTTCTGTTGAGGTCGACTTGTGCATTGAATTTTGGTCATGAATTTAATGTTTACATTGATCATTGGGAAGTGTCTGGACCTAGATCTAGTTGTTTCTTTCTCCAATGATGGATTTGAAGGCTGACTTGTTTCGATAGCCTCTTGTATAAATAAATTACTATGTTGTAGTTTTAGTGATCAATTTTGAAGATAGAAGATAGATTTTGAAAGTTGAATCCTCGCATGAATGAGGATTATTGTAATTGAATTCTAATGATAATTGAACATAACTGGGAAGGCCTTACAACCTGACATGTATGAATCTATTGAAGGATAATCTATCAAAACCATGCATTCTCTCTCTCCATGTTGTGTTATTACTTCTGTGTGTTGTTTCTACAAGGGGGTTAGTGATTTGGGTGTGCCTTTGGCCCCTCATCCTGCACGATCTTGCATCTCTCTCTCTCTCTCTCTCTCTCCCCCTATCCTTGTCACCTTCTCACTCTCTCTTCCTCTCTCAACACCTGTCACCTTCTCACTCTTTCTTTCTCACTCCCTTAAGCCTTTTCCAGATGTTTCATAGCATACACGCACTATTCAAGCCATAAATTTGAATAGTGCATATGCACTATAATGCGTACATGCTTTATAATACATTGAAATCCACCAAGCCTAAGGCTTGGATTTTCCTTGGAGATCCAACCCAAAGGTTTGGAGGATTCAAATAGGCCCGAGACGTGTTTTCCAAAAGACATAAATTCACATATTTTTTATGTGCTCCTCGTCAGGTTTACTCGTGGCTCAATAACATTAAAATCAGATGACATGATATTGTAGATCTCTCTGCTAGCTATCTAACCATATAATTTATTTTGAATTATGATTATGTTAAGCTTTTCATCTCTAATTTCTTTTGTATGTATGTTCGATTTTTGTCAAAAACCAATGTGTAGTATTTTGGGCATAGATTTTGGCTCGTTCATCAAATTTTGCAACAAGTTACTTTTTTAGAAACTAGACTCCATTATACGCACTTTAAAAAAATAAAATTTTATTTTTGATTAGTTTTCAATGATTTCTAGGGGGGGCACCTAGAAATTTCACATTTTCAAGATGTGTGCACTTCGAAAGTTCATAAAAAATTATACATTCATCAAAAAATTAGCAGAAAAAATCAAGATAAACTCTGTGGTGTTAGCTAACTTCTCACTGGAGTGATTAAATTTTTTTTTAAAAAAGTTAACATTTTAAGGGAGCACACGAGACGCTATGTTATGTTTTTTCACAAAAAAATGGGACCACTTTTTGTGCTCCCCCTTTTTTAGGGCCTTAATCTGCACCATTTTCAAAATAAATTAGTAGTTTAGAAACTAGATTCAGAGTATTCCAACTCTTGTTCTTATAACATCTTAAAATTTTGAGTCTAACTATCTTCATTTTCTCATTGAAGTTCATAATTTTCTGAATTCAGAAAAAAAAAATTGGCATCTTATACCCCCTTTTTGGTCCCTATCTTTGTCCACTGACCCCTCATATTCTTTGGATTTTTCATTGTTAGGAGTAGAGTCACTTCCCTTCTCTGGTAACTGATCTAAAATTCCTTTTATCCTATCTTTGGATTGCCTCCATTTCTCTTTCAAGTTATCAATGAATCCATTAGCTTGTCTCAATTTTTCTTCTAGATCAACAATGTGAATATTTGATTTGTCTAGGATCTCAAGTGAGTTCAAAAGATGAATCTAAATATTTCTCGGTGTTTCCATCAAGATCCTCCTCAAGATGTTAAACTTCTTCCAAGAAACTAGGCTCTAAAACCAATTGTTAGGATTAGGGAGCACCGAGAGGGGGGTGAATTGGTGCAGTAATACTCTTCAACTTCTTCAACCAATACCAAAAATTAACACTGAAATTAAACCAAATAGAACACATAACATGAACATCAAAATAACATGATCTATTATCAAGGAAAACATGGTTAAGGGAAAAACCCTGGTGGGGATGATACCCAAAAATAACTCACTACTACAGTAATAAGTGCTCGGTTAAATACATAAGTACAAAGAGGGGAATGCACTTGCATTCAAGTTTACAACCTAGAGATCACTTCTCATTTACATAATTGAGATACATCAAGGCTTATGGCCAATTGCATAAACAAAATAGAGTTACAGTCCTATATCGAATTGATTGGTAGCATATACAATGCTTATATAGTTACAATAAAGATATGAACATAGATCTTCTTATCCAACTTATTCACAGACTATTTTCTTATCATCACATCATCATCACACAACTATCACTTCTATGTACATATCTTCACAATCAAAACTCGATCTTAAATATAAGATCATAACCTCAAAACTCAAACTCTGTCAGTCCAAATAAGAGTAATGAAATGTGTAGAGATCTTGTCCAAAAAAAAATTAAATCTTGCTAACTGAACCAAGTAACCATTGATGTCAGCTCTATCATTAAAAATAATTAAAATAATAATAAAACATGATTTACCAAGTACAACAAATCAATTTCTCTAGACTGTTCTATTCTTCCAAAAACTCTATCAACCTGATATTCTACAGTGAATATCTCATGCATCTGTTGTCTTTACGATCTATGATTTTTGGATTAGACATAATAGTATGCCTAAATTCACACCTTACAATCACGTACACTAACAATCAAAATTCTATATGAACTAAACTGATCTATTCATCTGGTCACTATTATGCTTCTGATACTTAGACAAATATAGGCATCAAATCCTCTGGTAAACTAACTTGTGTGCATCATGGACAAGAGTAATGATATTAGTTTCCATCAATGACAACATACCATGCATTAAGGATTGACTCTTTCCAACACTACAATCACTCTTTTGATTTTGTGTAGGTTGAAGTATACTTCAAGGTAAAGAAGGTCATTGTGGTAAGGCTTATAGGTACATAAGTCTTCTTCAGTAAATGGAACATGTGTTAAAAATATATGTTTGGTTGTTTATTTTAATTGATGTCAAATATAATGTCATTGTGTTTTAAAGGTGTTTGTGTTTTCTCAAACACTGTGGTCCGAAATTCTATTGTATTTGGAAAAGTAAGCTTATGTACCAAACTTCTAGAATAGTGGAAGACAAGTATGTATTTAGTGCTTTAGTATACTGGGAGA
The DNA here is from genome assembly GCA_027943335.1 of Chamaecyparis obtusa. NCBI lineage: Eukaryota > Viridiplantae > Streptophyta > Pinopsida > Cupressales > Cupressaceae > Chamaecyparis > Chamaecyparis obtusa. The sequence continues at coordinate 104,894 of BSBK01011773.1, forward strand.
CATGTATGTATTATAGAATAATGGAAGACAAGTATGTATTTAGTGCTTTAGTATAGTGGAAGATAAGTATGTATTCAATGTTATACTACAATGGAAGATTAATATGTATTTTGTGATCATGAGAAGATGATATTCATCAATTCTTTAGTGTTATACTCCTATATTTGGAAGTTTTTGTGGTCTATATTTCTATGGTTCAGCAAATAGAGAAATAAAATTTGCAATTGCAATTAATGGTGCTTCATTTGTGCTTTCTAGAAGGCTTTTTATCAATAAACTAGGGTTGAAGGTGTGTTTATAATTATGTAGATAGATTCAAGCTTTGTTCTTGGTTGTGTTTTCCTCTACTGATTTGGAACTTCTTCCTCATGATCTGGAAACAATGTCATCTAGTGTTATAGTTCTATTCAGTTATTGTCCAGGTTTGGAAATGTGTTGTGATAACTTTTGATGTGGACAATTGACATGTGCTAGTATTTTTGATGTGGTGTGTGGATCTCACCATGGTGTGTGGAGGTTTTGATACAATTGGCATGATAGGTGATTCATTAGCTAGTGTGTCTCTACACATTTGAGATGATAAAGTTGTTCTGGTAATTATGGATCGAGCATCAGGCTATGTGTACATGATCGTGGTCCCTATCTCTCTTGGATTGGATCATGCTTCTTGATTTAGGTATGGGTTATGCATTTAATGACTATCTCTTATCTAGATGGTTTCATTCTCTATGTGACCTATCCATTTAATCTTCATCTCTTATCTAGTTGGGTCCATTCTATGTTTTGGTTTGGATGCTTTTGGCATGGGACCTTATTACATTTTTTGGTTTCCTAGGGAGACTTGTAAATTAAATTGTAATATCCCTTGGACGTCGCCGACCTTGTTGTAATATCCAATGATCTATCTTGTATATAAGTACAATTTATTCTTTGGAAAAAGGAAGGTCTAAAGTAAGTTAATTACGTACAAACCAATGAAGACCTCCAACCAGTAGAGAAGAGTTTAGTAGCAGATAAATAAAGATAGTAATAGTGTGTTGTTGAATTTGAAAATATTGTGCAAATTAGTTGCATTATCAGGATAGTCTCTATTTATCTATTATAAAGAGTCATATGTAACATTTCCCTAAGATAGTGAATTTTGGGTGCACAAGTTTGTTGTTGTATCTTTCTACTTTGGCAATGAGCCTCTATATGAAAGTTCAGAGCAGTGAGCTTCTTTCTGTATTTTTTTATGCATTGGAAATGAGCATGTAGTTGTAGTTCTAGAGTAGTGAGATCATACCATCTTTTGTAATCATAATATATACATTAGTAAATTATCCTTGTGGACAAGTGGACACCATGGTTTTTCCCAATTGTAGTGTTCAATGTATAAAATATTGGTGTTAATGTGCTGTTATTTTTGTTCATTTCTTTCTTCTTGTTTCATGAGGTGAATATTGAACTTAGTTAGTGTGTTTTGTTTTATGTTGATTCACAAACCCTCTCAACATTTGGAATGTGATCAATGATGTGGTATGTGGTAGTCAAGTCATTGAACATGACCTGAAATTCATCAACCTCAATGTCTAGGGAAACAAATGATTGTTATAAGGCTTTATCCAAGACTACTTTATGGTTGGGAGAGATACGTAGAAAATTAAATATAGATATATGCGCAAAGGTCTTCTTGACGTGGTCTAATAGACTGTACTAACTTTTTGTGGGAATAAAGAAATTGGATATTATCAACATCTTCAAGGGGGCACCTTGGACTGTGATTTTTGTTTGACGAGTGGTTATAGAAGATTTATCATATTTTCCCTTAATAGTGATGATGTTTATGATGTAATCTAACTCAAACTAGATGTAATTAACAACGTGATGGTGGGCATCACAATTGTAGTTGGCCTTGGTATGTTTCTTTGAAGAGGATGATTTTCCTTTATCATGATCCTACAGTGGACTCTTGAAAATTGTGTGATCCTTATTATACATACCAGAGTTATTAAGGACTTTGATCTCACTATGTTCAATTAGGTCTAGGACTATGTTCTTAAGTTGGTAATAATTTGCAATATTATGTCCCTTGGTGCAATGGTAATTGCAAAAAAAAATATCATTCCTTAACATATTATTGAACAGACCTAGTTCATAGTGTCTTATTTCTAGTAGGGTAATGGCGCTTGTTTGGACCAATTTTCTAAGGATAATTTCTAGCGGTTCTACAAGAGGCTTATAATCTCATCTTGGGTTATATTTTCTTGAAGAACATTTCTGGTCATTAGTGACATTGGATGAATAACTCCCATTTGGTGGTGTATTACTATTGATAATGAGATTATTTGTATTGGGTGTCCCCTAGAGATGCAATACAAGTTGTGATCTTTTGATGGCTTTAGCATCAACTACACCATCATTGGTGACATTCTTGTTTTTGGGCCAATATTTTGATTTATCATAAGATGCATTGGTATTGGTCTCTTTTGTGTTCTTGATTATGCCTTTTAGGATCAAGGATATTTATCCCTATTCAATGAGTTCTTCAAAGTTGTCAATTTGTTATGAATATAGAGCACACATATATCCAATTGATATTTTTTTATAAGCAACAAGATCTTATCATTTTTTGGAAAATGAAATAATGATTTTGAAGCCATATTCCTCCAACATTGCAAGGAAGAAATTTTTTCACTGGTTCTTTATTTTGTGTTGCTAAGGTCCATGATTGTGAACTCACTAATGATGTTATGAGAGTAATGGGAAATGAACTTCTCATCTAGTTCATTCCAAGACCTTATTCCCAGAGGTATTCATGAGAACCATTCCATAGAGGGCCTATTGAGACTGCATATGAAAAGTCTCATTAGATAAGTGACATCATAGGCCATCTCTATGCATACTGCAAAGAATTATCTAATATGGTCTCTTAGGTATCCCTTTTCCTTATATTTGTCAAATTTAGCCATCTAAAATTAGGTGGAAAATGTGGCATGTATAACGACTTGCCAAATGGGTAGAGGCATAAATCTTCTAATGAGTATGTTCTTTTGGGGAGACTTGTTTGAATATTGGTCATCTAATGTTGTATATTTTGCACTTGTTGTGTGAGTATCTCAATCAGCTTAAGTGGGACATTTGTTTTGATTCCTAGATTTGGATCCATAAAAGAATTACCATTATGATAGGATGGAACATGATTGTATGGATATGTCATTTTTTGTGTAGGATTTTGGTTTGATGTGGAAACATATGATGGTGCTACAACTTGAGGTGGTACAAAGTAGTTCAATGTGGGATTGTTCGATGCAATAGGGTTTGTTACAACATTATTCTCACTTGGATTAGTAGATACCCTAGTATTTTTCCTATTTGACTACTGATTGGGGGGAGCACCTTGAAGTGTGATGCACGACCCTTGATTAGGAGGTTCCCCCTATGAGGTAGCAATGTGCTTGTTTTGGTTTGCAATAACACCTTGGGGGACTATGTTTCTTTAACTTCTCATAGGTCCCAAGGGATTATAGGTGTTTGTTAGACTTGTTGGAATAGTATTTGTGGTACTTGCTGCTATGTATTCATGATTAATGATAGTTGGATTGGATTGTGACATAGTTGAGGGAATATTGGCATTGGTACTTATTGTCATTGGATCAATAGCAAAGAGTGAAGTTGTTGCATTGAGTTCCAAATGACATTGTGAATGTTGTGACATGTGGTGCATTATTAGATACACTACCAAAGGAAATACTATTAGCATAACTAGTGCAGTGATGCTAAGTGTTGGATTGATTAAGATTGGTACAAATTTTATGATAGGTGAATCAATTATTACGTTGTCATTGATGTCAACTGATAGACTTAGTGTTTTTAGTATGTTACCAAATATTGTGTGAGTAAATCATGAGTTGTAGTATGTTTATAAAGTTTCTATTCTAACAAAAGAATAAGTTGTGTTGTGATATTAATTTTGTAATCACAACTTTGGATATGCATTATTGTGTTGATTATGTTTGAATGAAATCAAACCAGGTAACTGTTAAAATGGTCAATGAAAGACAGTAAGTGATTTGGATGTTATTTCAAATTGACAAAATATTTGATGGAGAAACCATAGGATATGATTGATAATAATGTCAATATATTATGTTGAGGATCATGACTCATGTTGTTTACTGGTCAAGATGGTTTAATTTTTTGGAAGCGGTATTAACAGAATGAACAGGTAAACAAAACAATTCTTGAACATGTAATAAAGAATTGTGAATCAATGAAGAAATTCAAAGTGGTAATGAGATCGGTGATGTTTTTAGTGAAGTAGTAAGGTAGTTCCATTATTTGTGGAAAGTATTTGACATCACATTGCCCGAAGTATGCATTTGAGGTGGATTCTTGAAGAAGTTTCTTTTGGTCAAACAAGTTTTTGAAGATGGTTCAATTTCCAAGGTGAAATTCATATGGAAGTCGACACGATTAGAGAAAAATGGTTTATAAGTTGTTAGATACATTGTATCTTACCTAATATGATCTTAATCATTTGTATCTCATATCTAGGGTTTATTTTAAGTCGATGGAAGAAAATCTATATATTGGAAAGTTGAAAAAGAAGTTATTTTTTGATTGTGAATTGTCGAAAGGATTCAGTGACAAAGAAAGTGAAGGAATCTAGTGCGATCAAGATATGAAAGATTATAGTGTGTGGAGAAGATTTTCAGAACTTAAGAGAATCTGATCATGTAGAGGTAGTGCAATTTCACAAATCATTTTATCTATTACTTTCTAAAAATTGTAACAGTGAAATCCCTTAACATGGTGGATCCTAATATATTTTTGTTGTAAATCCTCTAACAAGGTGGCATTCATATTGAATGTTTAAAGTCCTCTAACAAGGTTTTTCCTAACAGGGAAAATAGCCTAATAGATCTAAAGGAAATTCCCTTAACCAAGTAGCACTTAACCTTTAATAGGGTAAGATCCTCACAAGGAATATTCTAGAAGAGTATAGATTTAGTGGGTACCTACTCACACCGTAGTTTTTCCCATTTGGGTTTCCATGAGAAAAATATGATGTCTTCATTTTGTAATTGATTATTTTTGGGTGCATGCTTTGAAAGTTTCTATTTATATTAGTTGATGTTGAATTTTTTGGTGCATAAAGTTTAAAGAGTTTGAAATTAGATAAAAAAAATTATTATTGATTCACCCCTCCCCTCACAGTAATTAGACCTATATTAATAATTGGTATCAGATATTTGGTCCTCTTGATGATAATATTAACAACTTGAGGGAAAAGATATGAAGATATATAGGAAGGAAGCACCTAAGTTCACTAACGACAATTTCTCTACATGGGTAAGTAGGATGAAGCTGAATCTAACATGAATTGGAGATCAAGAATCACTTCATCTCACAAAAAAGTATGTCCAACCTACTAGAAACCTAGCTGATGAACAAACAAAGAGAAAGCTGGAGCATAACTCTGCAACGATAGAAATATAAAGTTCTCTATTTGATGATGAGTTTTTAGATATCAAGGATATGGAAAATGGAAAATTCATGTGGTACAAGTTGATAACAATTTATGGTGGTGATGTTCATGTTCAGAAAGAAAAGGTGGATATTCTTAGAGGAAAGTATGATGAAATGAGAATGCATAAAGGTGATAACATTCATCAATACAACTATATGATAAAGGGTTTTATTGTTGCAATTAAAGGAGTTAGTGGAAAACTTGAAGAAGATAATGTGGTAAGGAAAATCTTGAGAACCCTACTACCATAGTTTTCTATTAGAGTCTCTTCTATACAAGAATTGAGATCTATTAATCTTACAAATGTGACTCTAGATTCCTTGGTTGGAAATCTTACTTCTTTTGAGTTAAGTAGCTTTGATAAGATAATACCTAAAATAGAATCTGCATTCAAAGATTCCCTATCAGTTGGTTCATCAAAGAAAGGAAAATAAGTCTCTAACAGTTCTGAAGGAAATCATGATTATGATTCTATCTTTTCTGAGGAAAGAGAACAAGAAGAGTTGGAGGCATTTCTAGAAAAGAGATTACCTATAGGAAAAGGAAAGTACAAAGGTAAACTTCACTTAAAATTCTTTTCATGTAACAAATCAATCACATTGCATCTAAATGTCCTAACAATGACATGAAGGATAAGCACAAGAGATTTAGGAACTTCAAAGGCAAGAACAAGAAGGCATCTTACCTAGCAGAAGGAGTGACTGATGAAGAATCAGATGGAAGAGATTATGAGGAAGAGATATTCTTTCTTGTAATCAAAGAAGAAACCTCAACTGGTGTAGATGGAGATAATGAGGAAAAAGAATTGATTTCAAGGATGACTTACAATAGTGATTGGATAATAGACGATGGGTGTACACATCACATGACTGGTGACAAAAGAAAAATTATTTCAATGGAGGAATGTGATGAAGGAGAAGTCAAATTCAGTAATGGTTCTCCATGTGTGGTAAGAGGTAAAGGTTCAATAGCACTTAATGATAACACTAATTGTGATAATTGTTATTGGGCTGATGGATTAAAGTATAACTTTTTAAGTGTTTCTCAGCCGAATAACAAAGGTTTTAGATTGGAATTTAGTAATGGTGTTTGCAAGATCTTAGGAAAATCTAAAGATTTGATTACTATTGGTGAACAGACTAGAGGTAACCTATTCTAATTGAACTCTACTAATAAACATTATTTGTTTGCTAAATTTGAAGATTGTTGGTTGTGGAATAAAAGATTTTGTGATGTTAATTTTGATAATCTAGTAAAGGTCAGTAAACAAAGATGTGTTAGAGGTTTTCCTACTTTAGCTAAGCCTGATAATGTTATGTGTAAGGGATGTCAGTTGGGAAATTTGACTAGTTCTAGCTTTACTTGTAAAGTCTATTCATCGTAGAGCATTCTTTCCCTTGTACACACTGATTTGTGTGGACCGATGAGAAATCAGAGCTACTATGGAGATAAGTAATTTATCTTGTTTTTTGATGATTACTCAAGAATGATGTTTGTTATGTTTTTGAAGGATAAATTTGATGCATTCTATAGGTTTAAGTTGTACAAAGTAATAACTGTAAAAGAAATCAGTAAAGAACTAAAGTGTCTCAGATCTAATAGAGGAGGTGAATCCACTTCACAACATTTCACAACATTTTGTGAAGAAAATGGAATCAATAGACAAATGTCAACACCGAGGACACCCCAACAAAATGAAATTGCAAAAAGAAGGAACAAATCCATAATTGATTGTGCAAGCACACTTTTGATACAAAAGGGAGTGGCTCAAATCTTTTGGAGAGAAGTTATAAGTATTGTTGTCTATATTTTGAACCGACTACAACTTAAGAAATGTACAAAAAAAAACTCCTTATGAGTTGTGGTATGGTCATACTTCTAGTGTCAATTATTTTAAGATTTTAGAAGTAAATGTTTTGATTAAGAGAAAATCAGGTTTTAAAGGACCCGAAACCTTTACAAAAGAGAACAACAGAATGTCTAAAAAACTCACAAAGAAACAACAGGAAAGAAAAATAAGAAGAGCTTAAACAGACAAGTTGGAAGCCTTAACAAAAGCCAGCTAGCCTAACACCAGCAACCTGATAGCAGATAGACAAAACTGTACAAAAAAAAAGAGCACTAGAGATTTTTTAGAATCTCAACCACTTCAATCACCATAAGGTCCATGCTTATAGTAGTCAACTTCATCTCGTCAAGATATTTTTGTTCGACTCATTTTTTTTTAGTGCTAGATCTAGTTCTCTTTCCTGGCCCAGGATTGTCATCCACAATGTCCTTATCCATCTGAATAACCTGAGATCCCTTTTCCTCCTCCATCTTACCAACCATAATTTTAACATGTTCCACAAAATCTTTCAAAATTTTATATTTATGCTCTCCTATCTTTTTCAAATGCTCCTCCACTTTGGCCATCTTATTCTCCATAGACACAATCCTTTTTTGCATGTTACTATCCTTCGAGTGGTCTGAATGGGCAATCCTATTCTCTATAGTTTGAAGTTTGGAGTCTAAGGAGTGCTTCAAGTCTTCAACAGACCCAATAACTTGAGTCATCTCCTCCATACACTTTGATAGGTATTTATCTTTACCAAAACCCATAGCCTCAATAATTTGAAGTCATTTACGAAAGTCCTTCACTTCCTCCTTTAATTGTGATTTATCATCATCAATGATCCATTCAATTGTATTACTGAAACTCCTTGCTCTCAGTTTTCCAATCAAAATGGGAAAGGTGTCATGGGTCACATTTTTGGTCAAAAAATCCTCTTTATCTTTCTCACTACCATCATTATGTTCAATAGAATTCTTTCTAGGAATATCATCCTCCCCTGTATTTTTAACATTGTCCCCCTAAGCACCAACTTTATCATCTAGGGTATTTTTTCTAGAGGCACAAACTTTCTTTCTCGATTGAACTATCTTCTCCTCCTCTTATGAATCAGAATCATTATCATCTTCCTCATCAGATGAGGAATCCATCACCATGTGGGAATTTTTCCTTCTCGACTTAGGGCCCTTCTTAGAAGTAGAAGTCTTAGCCTTTTTCTTTGGAATCTTTTTGTGTTTCCATTTAATGTCTTCAAAAGAGGATTCTAAGTCAGACATAGTGTCACTCTCTGAATCCTTCCCCACAGAGAGATCTTCATCTATTTTTTCTTCCTCTAAATGGGGTGTTCAATCTTCTTGGCCTTAAGGTGGTTATAAATGAACACCATCAAACCCTGGTGCATTGTGTGATCCCCTTGAGGGTTTTCCTTATAATATTTCATTGTAGCATTCATGGAATAAAGTAAATAATAAAGAAAATAAACTTTAGCCCCATGACAGAAGTGGTTAAGAAGAACAAAAAGAAAACCATAAGCCTTAGAATACCTTCTATCAAGAGTAATGCAATTGATAATAGCATAAATAACTTTGCACCAAGGATTCTTAATTTTGTTTGGATAGTAATAGGTGTTAGCATATTTTACCAGTTGCCTTTTCTCCCTTTCATTCTCTAGAAAACATATGACAACTTCCTTCGTCAGCTTTCTATCCCTGTAGAATTTTCTACCATCTCCCAGCATACCAGTAATTTCACTAATGAAAGCATCAACAATCTTGATAGTTTGGTTCTCCATGGTCAAGCTACCCTTCTTCCAATGATTCAAAAAATATTTGATAACGGTAGAGTCCTTATCATGCAGCCTCTCCATATACATGGTAAGACCATCTTCCTTGAGAATGTTCTAGACATCTTCCTTTCTCCTCTAGTCCTTGCAAGAGATCAACTCTATTATTTTTATATTTCCTCCCATTTCACTTTCAAAATCTCTTCGATCAAAGTTTATGTGCTAACTAGATCTATGAGGTTTATTCATAATAGGGTAATGCAATAAAATTCCAAACATTAGAGAAATAGCCCAAATAACCCATAAAGTGTGCGAGATAATGATGACATTGCACATCAGACTACAGTCCTTGTTTAAATAATAATGGTCTTTTATAACCCTTGTCATTTCATAATTCATTTCTTAGAATTGATATTGACACATTGCGTGTTGTGAATCTTATCATTAAAGATTAATTATTTCACCTCATACTAAAACTCTTCCTCTCCATTCCATATCATGGTATCATTGTTCATCACCGCCACATTGGCGGTCCAATCAGCCATGCCATTTATCTCCCTATATCCATGGGTGATAATACAATTATCAAAATTAGCAATTATATCCCATGAAGCCTTAATGATATTAGTAATAGTCCATGAGGGATCACATTTTTTGGTTAGGAATTTAACTATATTGTTTGAGTCCCCTTCAACCCATAGATTTTTGCAATCCCATTTCTTAGCTAGGAGAAGACCATGATAAGCTATCATGGCTTCCACCTTGTGATTAGTTTGAGTCCCTAAAGGAACAACAAAAATCTCAATGCACTTACCTTCCTCATCCCTAAGAATGGCACACACCCCATAGGCCCTAGGTTTCCTTTGGAGGCCCCATCAAAGTTGATTGTCATCCAGTCCTTAGGGGGGGTTTTCTACATAGCTTCTTCCATTTTTATAGTCATAATATTATTCTTATATCTTCCTCGAAGCTTCCATTTTTCTAATATTTCCTCATCCATTTTGCTAGTAGGCATATTCAGATCTCCCATGATGGTCATGTTCTCAAGAATATCTCTTTGAATCCTTTAGAAAGTAACATGCACTGGGGAACACTTGTCTCTAAAAAAAATTTCATTCATTTCCTTCCATATCCCCCACAACAAATGTGGCACAAAAATTATCCAAAGATTTTTTATAGAGGAATTTTTTGAAGGACATTTGCATGAAGAATAGAAGGAATGCAATTCCTTAAGGAAAACCCAATCCATTTTGAACATGTCCAACATGTTGAACCACAAAAAGACAGTGAAGAGATAGTGGATGGAAATATGTTCCACTGTCTCTTCCTCTTGGAAGCATAGAGAACATTGGTTAGGAATGTTGAAGCCTCTTCTTTTCAAGTTGTCAATAGTTATAATCTTATTTTGTAATAATATCTAGAAGAACATGTTGATCTTAGGGGTGAGACCCTTCATCCAAGCATTGGACCACCAAGGAGGATATTATTGAGTAATAGAAATCATATTGATCATGGAGGAAGTAGTGAAACATCCTTTAGAGTTCATCTTTCATATCATAGCATCTTCTTCTTCATTAAGAATCATGGAGAACAAGAATCTCTTTAGTTGTATCAAATTAGGGCTAATTTCCTCTATTTCCTTCCACTTATCCTTGCCCTAATAATTAGCAACATAATGATCAAACTTAGTTTTTCACTTCAAGGCAAAGGGACCCCATTTAGGATGGATAATAAGAGGATCATCATTAGGCCAAGGGTCTTCCTAGAACCTAACTCTCTTACCATTCCCAACCTTCCATAGAGTTCCCTTAACCATAAGATTTATGTAGAATGTTGTATTCTTCCATATGTGTGATCCATTGGGAATAACATCAGAGTAGATAAAGTTGTCCATAGTTGGGAATTTTCTAGTGTATTTGTTTACCAAAATATGATTCCATTCACCATTTGAGTGATAGGTCCTCCAAATTTGTTCCAAGAGTAAATTAGTGTTCATCACTCTAATCTTCCTAAGACCTAAACCTCCCCTATTCTTTAGGCTACAAAATTTGTCATAGGCAATAAGGGACGTTCATTTTTTTCCTCATCTCCAGTTCACATAAATTTTCTTTGGATTTTTTTAGCAGAAGCCACATACTTTCCTGGGATTTTAAAGAGGCTTAATGCATAAATAGGAAGACTCTGCAGAGAGGCTTTGAGAAACTGAACCTTCCCACCTTGACTTAGGAGGTTTCCTTTCTAGCCAGCTAACTTTTTATTGAACTTGTCAACTAAAGAGCTCCAGAAGGAATCCAGAGGATTTATATAGAGAGGAAGGCCCAAGTACATAGAAAGAAGAGAAGCAATTTGACATCCCAATATATTATTGATTCCTATTTTTCTATTATCAGGAGTATTTATAAAGTATACACTACTTTTGGCCCATTTAATAATATGTCTTGTAGATGACCCATACTTATTGAGAGTTTCCTTTAGAATCTTCGCTTCCTTTATAGTTGCCTCCACAAAGATAATTTAATCATCAACAAATTGTTGATGAGAGTAGATCTCGGATGAGGACTAAGGATGAAGCCCTTTGAAAGAAACAATGTCCACTAAATGAGACATGTATTTGCCCATACATTCTGCCAAGATCACAAACAAAATAGGACACAAAGGGTCCCCTTGTCTCAAACCCCTAGAGGATTTGAAGAAAGGATACCGAGTACCATTGATCAACACAGATAAAGTATCCATAGAAACTAATTGCATAATCAAATGCATGCTTATCTTATTGAGACCAAAAGCCATTAGGATTTTCTGTAGAAAGGTCTAGTCAACTTTGTCATAAGCTTTAGAAAGATCCAGCATGAGGATAAATCCCTATTTTTAACCATTGATAAGGAATGGATATTTTCATGGACTGTGATGATGGAATCAAGGATTTTTCTCCCCGACACAAAACCTTTTTTTTGTGGAGATATGAGGGAAGGAAGCATAGATAGAAGCCTTGCAGTGAGGATCTTAGAAATAATTTTATAAAAATAATTACAAAGACTAATAGGATGTACCAGATCCAAAGAGTCAACACCTATGACTTTAGGTATGAGGGACAAGAAGGTACCATTTATCTCCTTTAAAATCTCTTATCCCCAAACAAATCCTTGACAATGCAAGTAACATCTTTACACAATATGGTGTTAGAAAGTAAAGTCCACCAAGATAACTAGGAGGGGGGGGGGGTGTTGAATCAGTTATTAGATAAATACAACTTTCATCAACCTTAATATATTTTAACCATGTAAGCAATGCAATCAATAACCATAGAAAGATATACATGCACAATAACACAATGAAACAAGATATGTTGACTAGGGAACCTCTTGATCAAAGAGTAAACCCCAATGGGAATGATGCTCACAAAAGATGCACTAATATGAAAGTTCCTTGTGAGAGGATGGAATCTATAAGGAGTCTTATGAAATACATTCATTACATATGAATCCCTGTTAGGAGATGTTGAATCCTTGTTAGAAGATTCTAACTCTGTTAGGAGTTTTAGAAGACAGAAGGACCCACTGCCCAAATAACTTCAGGGTAAGATCACTGAACTCACTATCCAACTGATCTTTGTATTAATCAACAGAATAATACCAAAAGATTATTGATCTCAACAATTCAATACTCCTCTAACTGTGCGAAACTGCACAAACTGCTTCTTCAGATCTCAATACCAGATCTCAGTATTTCGCATATCCTCTTTCAACAATTTCTTGTTCACAATTTCTTCATACACACTTACATTCATTACACTACACATTAAAACAAGGAATAAATTCCTTCCTTTATACCACACTCAAGTAATTACAAATGAGTCGGCATACAAATTACAAAATAAAAGTTTCCACATGTTACATCCAAATTACACAAAACTGTCGGCTTCCAATCAATATAATTCTTCACTTGTGTGACCTCATATCTTGCATTGTCATCCACATCACTATCAACATGTCTTCAAATGCTCTCTAACTACGCATAACCAGATTCTATCTCGATTAGGAGATATCATTTGATTTCCACAAACCGCTACTGAGGAACACTGCCTGAATACTGCTTCCACTGATTTTGTCATAACTTCCATGAATAAATGAATTACTATCTATGCTCTTAACCACAATCTTATAACACATCATAGAATAAGTCCTCAACTACACATAGCTTCATCTTCAATATCCCAAGTGCCCTTACTCAAACACTATCTACTTCTCTACTAATCTTCAGTAGATCACTGTGTTGACATCAATGACAATCACATTCATGAATGCAACAACAACTGCTACAGAATGGCTTCTAATACTCCCCCATAGGATCTATTCAGCATTCATTCCTAACATATGAACCAATACATCTAAAATAAAAACACAGGGAAACCATCTAGACTTGGAGCCTTGTTTCCTTCAAAGGAAAGGACAAATTTCTTAACTTCATCCCCCATGGGGAATTTCCCCAATAGGAAAGTTATGATCTTCTTTGATAATAGAAGGAATACGTAGAAGAAATTCCTTTTGAGTACCCTAGTTTAGATTGTAGGTCTTGACAAAAGAGATCAACAAAATACATTTTTGCCTCCTGCCTGATATTTTCCTCTTCTTCAATAGTGTCATTATTCACCTTAAGTTTTGATATTCTACTTGCATATTTATGTTTCATAGTGGTAGTGTGGAAATATCTAGTGGTCCTATCCCCTTTAGTCAACCAAAGAGAGCAGGCTCTCTATTTTCAAAACGTCTCTTCCTTAGCAATAGTATCATGGTATCTCTTAAGAATTTCATTTTCATCTAAAATTGATATAGTATTGTAACCATCAACTTGAATTTGATCTTGAATATTTATAAGATCATCTTGGATAGAGGCTTTGGAAGAAAAAATGTCACCAAAACACTCATTATTCCAACTCCTAATGCAATCCTTTACATGTTTAAGTTTCTTAACCACTCTACACATAGTAGTCCCCTCCACATGAATCTGCCACCAATCTTTTATTTTATTTTCTAGATTAGGATGCATAGTCCACATCTTCTCAAATCTAAAAGGGCAACGTCTTCTTCTCTTTATAGAATCAGACAAGAAAAATATAGGGTAGTGGTCTGAACCAATTCTAGCATGAGAAGACAAAGAGTAATAGTAGTGAACATACCAGTCATTAGAAATAAAAGATCTATCAAGACGGACTTGAATCAAGTCTTGTCCAAATCTTCTATTGGTCTAAGTGTACTCAATACCTTGAAGATCCAAGTCATGGAGCCCATGATAATTAATGAAATCCATCAAGTCCATTCTACTCCCTAGTTGAGAAGGGCCACCACCATATTTTTCCTATTCCTTTAATGGGGTGTTAAATTCTCCCATTATTAACCAACTATCATCTTTAAAACTAGATCTGACCACTTCCAATCTTTTCCAAATTTATTTCTCCCCTTTAAATTATTTGGAGCATAGATGTTAATAAGCACCCATGATGTGCCATCTTTTATATGCTGAAATCTAATACAGGTCATGTTATTGTCCTAGACAATGACATCACCTCTAATGCTATTAAAGTTCCAAAAGGTAGCAATAGCACCAGACGCACCTTCTGAAATACCACCACTAATCCCTAATTCTTTAAATACTTAACCAATTCAACCTTCTTTAATCATCTTAGTTTCTTGAATTAGGAAAATGTCTGGATTATGATCTCTTATCATATTCTAGATAATGTCTTGCTTGTGAGGACTATTAAGCCCTCTAATATTCTAGGATATTACTTTCATTTCTTCTTTAGAGAGCACACCTCAGTGAGGGTTTTTTGCATTCTATTAGCTATATTTTTTTTATCTTATGTACTTCTCTTCTTAGAATTTGAGGGTCTACCCAGAGAAGATGAGATCCAACCTACATCTGTAACTATTCTAACAAAAGATCTAGTATTCTTTTGAGTATTTAGTATTACCTTATTCTTTTTGCCTTTAGGTTTTCTATGCTCTGATCTTAGGGAGAATATTCCATCCAAATCCCATTCTCCTTTCCCAAAGCCTTGTTTACTTCCATAACATCTCCCCATCTTTCAGAGGCGTGATAAGAAATCTTCACCAAATCTACTGTATTTTGTGATAGATCAAATAGGCTAGACTCCAAAATAATGCAATGTTAGGCTTCCTAGAATGAGTCTTTGTTCCCCTCAAAGATGGATGTAGAATCACCATCCTCTTTAGTTGAATCTGGAATCTCCCCTTCTTTAGGTTGGTGATTCTCCTCAACGAAGGTAGTATAATCCCCTTCATTACCCTTATCAAGAGAGTCAAACACAACTTGAAGAATGGGATCATCTTCTTTTAAGATAGGACTCACTTGCTCTTTGATATTATAATTTGTTTTATCTTATGCGATATTTTGTTCCTATAATGTGGTTTTAGGAATCTCATTTCTTTCTTTGGTGATTCCCTTATCAAATTCAACAGATTTGTCTATTTCATTTTTCTCTTTCACTTTCTAGACTTTCCTATTTTTTGGCTTATCATTTTTATTCTCTTTCAGTGGCTTGGAAGGACAACTCTTGTCCCAATGGATCATCTTCTTATAGTGAAAATATGCAAAGGGTATCAATTCATATTCCACCAGCTGATTCCATTTCCCTAGATTTGATATGATTTGGATAGAGTTAGGCATACCTACATCAGGGACTACACCCACACAGATCCTTGCATGAGTGAGCCTTCTCCTTGAAGTCATCACTAGGTCAATAGATAGGAGTTCACCAAAAGAACTAGTTCTCCTTGAGAAGACATCTTCTATCTAGTAATCCATAGGTAGGCCTAGAAGCTTGATCCAAATAGGAACTTGAGTTAGGAATGATTCATCATGAAGATTCTATTAGAAATAGGGAATACTGAGAGGGGGGGGGTGAATCAGTATTCTTCAAGCTTTTACTTTTTCCCAATTATGGATATAACAGATTATCTTAACGCATGCATAACATAGAAAGCTAAACAACATGCATAGCAATTAAACAAAAGAACTCATAACACATTATTTGTTCTCGAGGAAACCCTGGCCAAGGGAAAACCCTAGTGGGGATGGTACCCAAAAAGATCCACTAATCAAAAGTATCATGTTAAGGATGTTGACCTTGTTAGGAGTCTATTACATGCATATAGTGTCTTAGTCCTAATTAAGGGACTATAGGCCTTGTTAGAAGCCTCAACCCTATTAGGAGTTAGTAGTACAAAATGTGATTACCAAAGGAGCCCACTACTCAAACAAGTAATATACAAAATTCACTAATTACAAAGAGTAGGTCAAGGTACATAACCTTATGCTGCTTGCATCAATATCTCTTCACCGCTCTTTCACTATTGCTATTACATACATTCATTACTACTTTTTTACAATTACATCTTTACATATCTTTATACAAGTTATTAAGATTAATAACTTTCAATCGGCTATCATATTACAAAATATCTTTATCCAAGGGTTAACATCTAGGATTTCATCCCTTTATATTGTTAAGTCATTATTTTGATAAACAAAATAATCCCTTAACTCTTTATCAATTCTGTCTTCATATTCTATCCTGTCGGCTCAACACTGTCTTTAGTAAAACTATCATAACTTCTTCTGTACATGCCGTATTGACTTGTGCTTTGAGGTGAGTCTTCAATAGTCATCATATAGTCTATGTTCAAGTGTGCAAGAATTGAACTTACTCCAATCAACATCGCCAATCAAAACTATCTTCTGGTTCACTGGCAAAAACATACTGTCTCATACTTAGACAATTTTGCATTGCGCTCTGACATACTAGCTCTCTAACCTATACGATCTTCATGTGGATCATATGTTGCCATAATGACAACATCTATGTAACCAACTCAGCCAAATTTCCAATAGATTCATGTTTGGGTTCAAATTTCCACTAGTACATTTGAGTCCTTTTTC